>OMPJ01007438.1:1609-17276 GCA_900312935.1 Carapus acus | reverse complement strand
AAGAGTCTTCACTCCCACAACAAAACAAACACGGGCCAACTCTCTCTGAGCGAGGCGCTCGCAGTCAGACAGCTCCCTCATCGCCACACACACACACGCACACACACATGCGCTCTCTCTCTCTCTCTCTCTCTCTCTCTCTCTCTCTCTCTCGCCCTCTTTCCTTCTCCCTCCCTCTGTCCTCCATCTCCTTCTAGACATGACACCATCACCTTAGCAGCTGGCGGGAGAAAGGGGGAAATGAGGTTGTGATAAAAGAAGAGGTGAGAGGGGAAAGATGTCTGTGTTATTTGAGTGGAATGAGAAGGAAACACACTCCCTCTGCTTCTCTCTCTCTTCCGCTCCTTCTCCCTCCCCGTCTCTCGACTCTTTCGCTCACCGGCTCTTTCCGAGGCCGCCAACGTGATCATTACCTTTGCAGTTGGGTGACAGACACCCAAACAGAGCAAAGTGCTGTAAAACAGCTTCAAATGACAACCATCGGTGTTTCCTCTCTCTCTCTCTCTCTCTCTCTCTCTCTCTCTCTCTCTCTCTCTCTCTCTCTCTCTCTCTCTCACTCTGCTTCAGCTGGAGCAAACAAGAGACGGAACAGTGGACAGTATATGTACATTTTCACAGTATATGTGTGTAGCTTTTTGCAATATTTACGTAATTTCCCGAGAACTGTTTTCTCATGCTTGCCTCAGCGTTACTGTATAGCAAAATCATGATGAATACACGTCTCTCAATTGGTCCTGACAAACGGCTAATGGAAATCGAAAGATGTTTATATGTATTGTATTTGTATGAAAAGTTGTTGTAGCTTTGTATTGCTGCAATACTGGCAGGTTATTATTGTTATTTGTGGTCCAGGGACAGGGAAATGGGGGAACTGAGGGGGTGATAGAATATTTTTTCCAGCTGTAAACACTCACAAATAGATTCATGCAGTATAACTCTGAATCAAGTTGCGCTGTGAAAACTATTTTATTTTACATCATCTTTGCCAAACTACTTTGTGGACTTACAACCATCAGACTGGCTGTTGGAACAGCAGCACCGCAGCATGTGACTGTGAAAAAAAAGCAAAATAAACAAAACATTCAAATTCAAAGTTTGACAGATTTTGCCTGGAGCCAAATCCAGCAAAAAGTGTCATTGCTTGGTAAGTGCACGCTTCTGCAAAGACACGAGAGTGTGTGAGAAAACACTCGTACACGCACAGTTAAACTGCGGAGGCGTCCTCAGTGTCCTATTGTGCCTCCACTCAGCGAGGCGAGACAGACGAGCCCACGGCAGAGACACAGCCCAGAGCATCCCTCTGTTTTTATGGTAAACAAAGGTTACTGTGAGCACAGCGTGGACACACACACACATACAAACACACTCTGTGAAACCAGGAAATACACACCTGCACCCAAGGTGATACATGTAGGATGTTGCTTACACATGTGTCGATGTAATTATGCATGTTTACAGACATAAACATAAAAAACCCTTCTCACGGTTCAAACCCACTAACACACAGTTGCCACGCCAGACGAATCACAGCTGAAGTAATTCTATCCGTGCGACGTTCTGAATGTTGGTGACAGAAACAAAAAGATCAGAAAAATTTTGTTTCAATGTGAAAAGTGTCGGGTTGTTGACATAGACCTGTGTTGTCGTGCTTGTCGGGGGCTGCGTGTTTGAGTCCAATTTAGCATTCATGCCTTTTTTCTTCATCCTGGCAGGTATATATCTCCTTAGGGTGGATGTCCATGTCAGCCTTGGTCCCCTTGTCTTGTTTCACCCCTGTAAACAGCGTTTTAGTGGGTTCTACTGGCCCACAGCAGCAAATAAGTTCCGACCTTTTCACCAGCTGCACACGAAAACAAGGAAAAATTCCCCCACAAAAAAAGTGTATGCATGAGGACAAGGCAGGAAAGGAGTGAGGCAATACAAAGACAGAATCCCTCTGCTCTCCCATACGGGCACGTGTGCAATGAGAGGTGCAGGATGGAAAACAATACTTTAATACAGCATGCATAAATAAGCCAGTCTGAGAGACCGAGAGACGGTGAGAGAGAAGTCAGAGTCGGGCTGAACACTCTTGCCAACTTCTGAGACTTTCCTACTTTTACCATCTGGTCTTCAGCAAGATCGAAGTCATCATCCATGCCGGTGTTCTCTGAAGATTAATCACCAGTTCTGAAATTCTCGCCATACTTTTATGTTTTCTCCTCACATGGCATTCCTCACCTGAAGTCTTTAACTCTTTTGGTAACATGTTGCTTTCACACTCCGACTGAATATACAGTACATCTCACACTAGAATACAAAGGAGATGCAGTCGGATGTTGTTTTATTCGTAACGAGGATCAGGCAAAAGGGGATAACTTTATTTTAGCGTAGCCACAGCCAAAGGACCCCTGCGTATGAGGCAAAGTGAGTTAGAATGAGATATGATTATCTTTATTGATCCCTGAGGCCGAATTGTTATTGTCACAGCAGCAAATAGACGAGCAGATTGGCCAATTGAGACCAAGACGGTTATAAGGATAGAATGATAAAGGGCAATAATGGATTTGGGGAAAAACAAGTAATATTGCAAATGCCCCTTTGACGCCAATTTTCAGCTTTTCCGTAACAGCTGGTGTGGGACTGTCAGTTGGACTGTCTTACGGTTTGTGAGATGGTAGCTTTACCTCCAAGATCTCCCCGTTTCATGGTCGGAGGAGGAGATGCAGCGATGGGTTCCATCAGACAGATGGACTTTTACAAGGGCTGAGTAGAAGTTGGGCTGGGCATCAAAGGGCCGTAACTCACCCTGCAGGAGTCTTTTCAACTGTGAGCACTTTGTCTGTTCACGTCATTTCCAACTGGTGCTTTCTGAGAAAACTCTCCAGCTTTCTACTCCATCCCCACATACTTTTTTTTAGCTTCAGGTTACTGTCCAAACACAAATTTTGTTGCTGAAGTCATCGTCCCCGTAGAAAATTGAGAGCGCTCTGGAATCATCAAGTACTGGTCTTTTTAGTCCCAGACTAATGCCACAGTTCCGGCGTTCCCTACACCACTCAGCCAAAATGAGAGCTAGTCCGACAACGATGGCTGGAAAGGTGATTTGCCTCAGATGAGATTGCTCTCTCACCGGGCTGTCGATGTTGACGTCAGCGTGTCAGGTTGATAGATAAAGCAGCACAGCTGGAGCCACGCTGAGCTCTTTTGGAAATTACCATCCTGCTGATGCAACTAAGCGAGGAATGGGCCCGCGTAGGCAGGACACACCTGCCTGTACACCCTCTGTAAACACTTGCGATATTTGCAACTATAGATACCACAGGCAGTATGTTCTGAAACAGATAAATCCTGGTGTTGGTAGATGGATCTCAACAAATGATCTGTGCTAGCTTCTTTTTTAGTGGCCTCGGCCCAGATCTGGTGCTTTTTACGCTCACACGTGCAGTGTTGGTGTAGAATTTGTGCTCCTTGCTGGAAAACCGCTAGTGGCTTTTTGAGGGGCCGACTTCAAAACGATAAACAACAGCCTGAACAATAGCACCAATACATGTTAGCAGCGTGAAAGGATATTCTGGCAAGGCTGAGAGCGTAGTTTTGGAAACTTCCTTTGATTCCAGTCCAGGTTTTCCATGTCTCGCTACAATTATATGGGTTAATTAAGATGACCTATAATACTCCTGAAAGATTGATGCTGTCTAAATCTGGTTATTTGCTTTGTGTCCGCATTATGCCTTATGTTTCATTCATAAATCTTTCATGTCCGTGTCTGCCTTCATTGTTTTGGTGAATTCCCTCTGAGGCAGCTGCTCCACCTGTCTGATTGGGTGAAAGACAAGCTGTCAAAAGCAGGATTGATGCTTTTGCCCAATCTGCTAACACTCGGATGAATGTGCACAGTCCCTGGATGCACATTAGTCGTGTGTGTGTGTGTGTGTGTGTGTGTGTGTGTGTGTGTGTGTGCGTGTGCGCACTGCTGAGGTCAGGTGTCACTGCGGCCCGGTCAGCCGGTCGCTGTTGTCCGTCCTTCCTCCTTTTGTCTCCACCAGGGGACCTGGGTGTTGAAGTGACACATCTGTTGTGCTCCCTGTGGGGCTTCCACTTCACTGAAGCAACTAGGCAGAAGGCTGGAGGCGGGGTGGGGTTGGTGGGGAGGAGCACGAGGAGCAGGAGGAGGAGGGCGAGGAAGAAAGACAGGGCGAGAAAGACAAGGAAGGAGTGCAGCTCGTGCCTCCACACATCACTCCTCACACACTCCATCTGGCTCGTGCCGAGACAGATGCTCTGACGGAGACCTCCATCCAGCGCATGCCCTCACATGTGAACGCACACACACACACACACACACACACACACACACACACGCACACACACAAACACACTGGCTGGTTCAAGTCCCGGCTCAGACCAAAAAAACTATAAAGGCCAACTGGTGGCTGGAGGGATTCCATGTCGCCTCATGAGCACTGTTTAGGGGCCCTTGAGCAAGGCACCTAACCCAAACCCACAGGGATGTTAATATAACTTATGTAGTCTCTCGTGTAGTACGAATTATGTATTAATGTCCAATAAATACATGAACATACAGGTATAATACAGATAAATTGGTGATGAGGATTATATTTTCTGTACTTGTGTAGATATGACATCTCAAATTAGAATCGGACTTTGGTGCTAAGTGACTGCTTGACACGCCCATCAGTCAGGAAAGGAGTCAAAATCAGAAGTACGTTGTTTGTTTTTCATTTTCATACCCATCCAATCTGATTCACACATCACTGAGCAGACCTCACAGTGTCGGATTGATTTCGCAAAAACTTCTGTCACTTGAACACCTGCAACACACCAGCAACCATGCAAAGCCAGACTGGGTTTCCTTGTTATGGAAACTTGTGCTCTGCACGCTGAGTTGAGGAAAAGGCAAAACAAAAAAAGAACAAACGAGATTCTTCTCAGACCTCTCCCCTCCTAGTAACGGGGCTAAAAACAGCCCGCTGCTTTAAGAAAATACATAATTATAGCAGATGATTGCAGCGCTTCCTCGGAGCTGACCTGACATGATAAGAGCAGAGGACTCATATCCCTCTAGGGGCAGAAGCATGAGACATTTGTCGTCTCGTCCAAGAGCCGCACTCAAACGGAAGCCTGGTGTGGTGAATCAGCTCTGGCTGGAACGCAGAGGATGATGACGGTGATGTCGTGTGAGAAATCTAAGAATAAACAAAAACAGGGAAAACACCACAAAGCAGACGCGACTGTAACTGGCAGCGGGTGCAGGGTCGACTCTATCTCAGGGTAAAAATAGCAAAATCCTAACGATGCTGCCGCTTCTGCTGATATTTTGTGCCCCAATGTTGTTTTGATTGAGGATTACATCACTGACTTCCCAGGGACACACCAACCACAGAGGAGCAAGGAAATGACACTTGCTTTCAAAATAAGGCTGCAAGACAAAATTCAAGCAATAACCCTGTACTGCGGGTTTGGGGAACAGTTGTTTCCCCAGAACAAGATAATGACACTAAGGTCAAACTCCACGCTGAGGTGTCCTGAGTCGGGGCCTTAATGTGAGAGGTAATGCAGCAGTGTGCTGCTCTGACCCAATTCTCAGCGAGCCACTTCCCATCACAACGTATTCATCTGCTGTACGGTTTCTGAGGTACTTAAAAATGCATGTGAACATAAAAAGGGAGAGGCGGTGTTGGAGTTAAGAGGCAGAGAAGTGCTTGGAGTGGAAAAACATATATCTGTGTTCCCCGACTTAATGGTGATGTGTTAAACATCCCCCAAACACTCTGTGTCATTCTGAGGAAGACTTGATCCTTTCACAGTTAGAGCCAGTGAAACATCAAGTCTGGTTGCTTTACATGTTTGAACAGAGTATGTCTACCGTGGGTACATTTTGAAACCTTTCTGACTTTCTCCTTCGTTAGATGTTGACTTCCATTCATTGATACAGTCCCCAGACTGTTGAACTCACTTGTTTACACACCACAGACCAGAGTGCCACAAGTCCCCACATTCAGACCACAAAGCGTCTTTATGGAGTCATGTTCCCAATATGGCTGTATATTGAACCCCTTAAGCTTAGCCGAAGCCTGAGTAGCAGAGAAGTCCTGCCTTTGTTCTCCCCTCCTTCACGCAAGACGCCCCCCTGTTGTGATGGGAACGTTTTCGTTTTCAGGGTAGCCTTTGGCTCTGGCTGCATTTAGGAGTCGCTAAAAGCTTTTGAAATGACACAGGTGACTTTGCCTTATTTTGGTTGGTGCATGTTCTAACCGCTCTCAGTATTGTGAAAGCTGCAGACAGACCGAAAGACTGTGAGCTGTCCTCCTCACAGGAGGAGAGAGAGGTCGATTTGGAGCCATTAGCATGTGTCACATCCCTGTGTGCACACTTTGAGTGTTTTCAATACATCGAAGACCTGCAGAGATTTTTATGTACTTATTTGAGAAATGGGTGCTTGTGAAGTTACAGCACACTTTCCCATCCTCGCCGAATCCCTCACAGTCCCACGTGTAGGTTTAGTGGTGAGGGTAACTAGCTTCCATCCAGCACTGCGCATTCTCACGTGGATGATGACAGTTCAGCTGCACAACACACAAGCCAGTGAATCCACCAATCCGTGCGTGTCTTTCCTCAAGAAGCAGAGAAGGATCGCACAGCTTCTCATCGATCGCTCAGTCACGTGAGAGAAACATCACAATCACCTGTGTAAACGTGTTTGACGTGAACAGTTACATTTATTGACTGAATAATGAATCGCAGTTTGAAGGAGCCGCGCACTCCGGGGAATCTCTCCCCCTCACCTACAATCCGTCTGCCTAAATATATCAGCGAAAATCCCAGAGCAAGAATTGGTTTGGGTGACTCAGATCCACCCTCTTCCTCTACCTCCTCTTCACCCTCCTCCTCTTCCTCCACTGCTCTCATTTTCACTCTCAAGTGAGGAAAATGCTGCTGATGTGTGACATAATCTTGTCCAAACATTTGAGCAGAGACGTGCATCATTATGCAGGCTGACCAAGGTATTAGTGACTAAGCATTCATGAGGTACATTGAAAAATGGAGTGTAGTGGAATTATTAAGGAGATCTCGCGTGTGTAGGGCTGAACTCTATGAACCAGAGAGATCTATCTTGGTGTGTGTGTGCATCTGGGCGTGTGTTTAATGTGCGGCATTACCATTTGACCTTCACTTGGCACTAATAGACAGCCGGCCTATTAGCGCAAGAGATTGGATGTCGGTTCTGATCAGGTTTTTACAGCTTTATATCTCTTTGGTGGTGGTGGCGGTGGTAAAGGCTGGCTTTGTGTTGGCTGCAATAACTTAGGGACTAATGTCCATCATGTTTAACTTGGTTCTGACTTAAAAAGCTCATGCATCTGTTTGAAACCAGCCTAGCTCTTGTTATTTTTGGTACCTTTTTGTCCAACACCCTTTCAAGAGTGCTGGATGAGAGGCATTTTAAAAAGTGTGAAACATTTAGCGAGATTGAAAAGTGCAGAAATGACAAATGCAAAGTAATTTTGCTAGAGATCTGGTGTGTCTTTTCAAAAATCTACTTTTTTCTCCTAGCATTTTCAGTGAGGAAGAATTCATTCCTTAATCAAGCGAAGCAGGATGTTGGACTGTGTTTGTATCTGGTACAGCAGCTCTGCACTGATTTAAGAGTCATTAGGGACAGGTCATGCTGTCCCCAATGACTGTGAGCAAGTCTGGACCTGTTTGTTTTTTTGTTTTTTGTAAAACTGTGTATTCCCAGACCTCAGGATCCCATCAGGGCTCTGTGGTCTTCCCCTAAACAGCAGCGGTCGGGCCTGGTGCGGCTGGAGTCTTTCTCATCCCTAATCTGCAGTCTCCCTCACACAGTGTGCCAGCAGAGAGAAATGAGCTCTCCCAAGCACTGTCGGCTCCAAATTCTGATATCTTTACTCGGCCAGTTTCTGTGTTTGCTTCAAAGACTTCAACAGAGGAAGAGGTTTGTCAGAACGGACAGGTGTGAATGTTCAAAAACTTGTGAGCAAAAGCAGCCTCGCTGTTTAAACCGTCTCCGAGGACAAAATATGCGAGACCAAAGGTAACCTTGCAAACTTTTTCAGCATTGTGACGGAGAGAAATGACTTGATGGGCCTGAAGCACAAAGTCAGACTGTGACCACTGTGCCAGCTCTCCTCTGCCAATCTAATACAGGCAGCCAGCTGTCGTTTATGACAAAGTCAAATCAGTCCAGCGAATTGAGAGCAGCGAGTTGTACCTTTTCCCAAAAAAGGAGGGAGAAATTGTACAAATAGTCCCATGTGCTGAAACAACACAGCCTCCAGTTGGATTTCCCCGGTTATAAGGAGGGTGAGCAGAGTAGCTGCTCTTCATTTTCATCATTTGAGGCTGCATTTGATCCACCCTGGGCTGTTTAACCCTGATTCAATGGGATCCCATCAGTCTCACCTGAGTGTTGTGAAACCGAGCTCAATGTGCGCAGATTTGGTTGCCAGACCCCTATTTTACCCCACTGATTGTGGGGAAATAAAGTCTGATTGATGGATTTGTAAATGCTGCACCGTCCCCCAGCCTGTCATTATTTAGCCCTGGATTTGACCTGTCAGCACATGCCCAGCGAAGGCGTCAAAACTCTTGATCCGCTTCCATGGCAACTGAGGAGCCCCCATGTGGGGCATGTTGCATGATGGGAGGATTCAAGTGGAAAAACCAGAGTACACAGCACAAGGGAGACCAGACTGTGTGCAGTGTGTGCTGATGCTGTATCTACAGACAGATGGACAGATTGATCAGATAGATTAGATGAGATGTGTGTGTGTGTGTGTAGGAGGTGAAGGGCTTCCTTTTCACAGTCGAACATCGGATAGAATCAGGATTTTCCCCTTTGGCCTCGTGGAGGATGATACACAAACATACACAGATAGAATGCTAGCCTCAAGCTATACAGCATATTCAGTGGAAGCAGTGTGTGTTTGCGTGCGTGTGGTGTCAAAAGGTGACACATACATTTACACACAGAGTAATTGGTTCTTCCCCAATGTTTTTTACTGTTTGACGGCAACTGTGAAGCGATTTTCATCTTAATTCTGTTAGAATTGCAATTCTAAGCACAAGTGACTATCTATGTTTCATACGTTGTAATGGAGACCTTATTTTTAAGGGAATAACGGCTGAAAATTTTAAACAGGGAGAGGCAGGTGAATCCACATTCGGCCAGATGGAACCAACAAAGTTATTTTCTACTTCACTCTGTGAGGGACAAGGACTTTGCGGGGTGGACTCGCTGAAGATCCAAAGCCTTTCGTAATCCGCCAGCCCTCAGAATCAACCGCGTTACACATATTTCTGCTCGCCTCCCCCTCACACCCATATGGTGTTTCCTCAGAGGGCTTCAGTTGTTTGGGCCCTTTTCCATTTGTGAGTGTGGAGTGAACATGAAGTGCTCACACAGAATCACTCTAGTGTGTTTCCACCCTGTGATGAGGTTCTTATCTCACGTGCCACAGTCATTACTGCTACACCACAAGCACCCACATACACGTGTCTCTTTTAAATATTCAGAGCATGACTGCAGGCTGGGGATCGTGGGCCACAGCGAACAGAGCAGAAGCTCGATGTGGTTTTGCAGCGGGAGGGAAGAGATTGATGAACTTTGAACCTGCACTTAGTGATCGCTGGTTTTCATCCATCTTTTATCCTCCTGCTCAAACTCATTTCCTCGTGCCTCTTAAAATCCTCTCTCCTTTCACTCCTCGAAGTCGCTTGTCTCTTCATCTGCATATTGTGCATTTGAGAAGATGAATTTAAGTCAGGAGGTGAACTTGAGTACGACACATGCACTTGTGCATCATTTCTCATGATGCATCTTCTCACCTCAGTATTATGGAGTACGAGTTGCGTGTCTCTTTTCAGAAACATGACAACCAGTTTCTCTTTTGAGGATCTGTCGGGTTGCTGCAAACTCCGATGCAGGCGTCGGCTGGTTTTCCCCTTTGTCAGCAGCAGCGGGTCCTGCGAGGGTTAATGACCTAGAATCCGTCATCCTCTAATCCTGTTTGAGATGGAAAGAGACGTAGTTTACATACATCTGCCTTCAAAGGCCACAGTGGCCAAATTAGAAGCAGCAAGTCAAACACTATGCAGATTAGGCAGCTGAATGAGATGAATAGATGACTTCCAACTGAAGGCACGCACGCCTTCATCCACACTTAATTCTCCTCCTCCTCCTCCTCCTCCTCTTCTTCTTTTTCATCTCTCCCTCGTGCCTGCGGCTGGAGACATGGGGGAGGGAGGCGAGGCAGGTGCAGTCTCCACTCCTGCGGAGTTCCCTCATTGTAGCTGCTCTTTTAAAGGACAGCTGTTGCGTCCCGCACCCCCGCCCGTGTCAAGGCTTATGTGTGTTGCTCGTGTCTGGGCGGAGAGCAAAAGTTTGAGGGTTCTTTTGTGTGTGTGCGTGCCTGCGTGCGTGCGGGGAATTTCTTAGTCAGGGATTTTCTCTTCACCGTCTTTGCTCGCCATCACTCCGCCTGTCGCTGACTTTGCCACATCCATCTGTCCAATTACTGCTCTGTGACACCCAGTTGAAGGATTTCTGACGTTGGAGTTCATTTGAATTGAGTCTTGTGAAAGAAGAAAACAAATTACACCTAAGAAGAAAAACCCAGAGGTGAAAAGAAATACCAGGAGGAAAGAAATTGCAAGAAGTACCGAAAAATGTCCTCTACCCCCCTGGTGTGTTCGCCCCGTCCACCTGCAGCCAGTCCTCTCCTCCTCCGTCCCCTCTGCCATGGCTGAGGGGTTTAGGGAGCCTGTCCAGGGATCACATATGCCTGTGGCAGGCCCACAGTCTGCCCCTTTGTTTTGGGGCCCACATGTCCCCCTTGCCCGCCCCTCCGCTCTCTATCACCGCCGAGGCATCAATGGAATGGCCCCAGGAATTCTTTTGTGCTCGTCCTTCTTAGTCTCCCCCCCCCCTCTCGCCCAGGCCGCTAACTTAGTCATCTCCACAACAAAACACACACATTCACAGCTGATGAGGTAATGGCTACAGTGAGCTACCCCAATATGTGTATGTGCTGTGTGTGTGAGCAAGTCTTTGCATGTAGGGAATGGATGTCAAATAGATGTATAACAATAGGTGGATAAGATAGATGATGAAACTACTAACTAAATCTAAGCAGATGTACAATTTGATAATCGTATGATAACATCATATTCTATGTGGTGAGACAGTTCACAGTCTCCAGAGAATTAAACCGCTGCATATTGTGCTGATGCTTCATGAGGAACGTTGTCAGTCTCTGGACCTCGGCACTCGCTTCATCTGTCAAAACACCCGCTGCCTCGCAGCCATGAAACCACGCCAGCCTTCGTCTGCCGCTGTCCCACAGTGATCGTCTCTGACAGCCTGATGGCTGCCGTGTAAGAGAGCTTATGCCCAACAAAAGCTCAGAAAACACGCTCCCAAGGCGCACAATAACAAATCCACAAGTGTGTGTGCACCTTTGAGAGAATGACTGAGCTTTTTTTCTCTCTCTTTTTTTTTTCCCCTTTTTCTTTTTTATGATGAATTGATTCCTGCCAGACGTCAGCGCTCCCCCCGTGTGAGTTGATGAATGGGCGATTGGTGGCAGGGATTTGGAACAAATCAATTTGTGGTGACCTGACGAGTGGTTGCGACCCCGTGGGTGAGGCGAGCGGGGGGGGCAGGGGCGTCCAATGTTCCCCTGCCAAAGGTGAAAGACCAAAACACCAGCTGCACATTCCAAATCATGGCGGCGTTTTGCTCAGCTGAGCACCAAACAAACACAAAATCCATATATCGGGGAACATATATTTCATTCATAGTGCAAGTCAGCAAGGACGACTCGCTCCCTAACGCACACGCACGACCGCATATACACAGCCACACACCCACGTTTTCAATCAATTCAGGATCAATCGGCCATTAGTATCCATGCAGCAGCAACCGCACGCATCACACAGCTCACACTGCTTCCTCCTCCAGGCTTCTCTCACCCACAGGCGTACCTGTTTAGCTACACTACTGCTGATGAACATCTGCAGAAAATATCTGAAAATGGATAAATAAAGGAAAAAAACAACATAGAGAGAGAGAAACTGTATTAGGCTGTTTAAGGGAAAACAAAGTAATATCAGTGAAATGATGAATGGAGCCATAAAGGAGATTAAAGGATAACAACATCAGCCACTGTTCTCTCTAATGGCTGAATCAGGAAAAAAAAGATTTTTGTCCATAAAATATGCACCACAGGTTTCAAGACTTGCATTATTGAGAGTCTTTTTGCTTTTTGTTTTAATCCTCAGAGCTCGTTTCAGCAAAGGAGCATGAAGACCTTGCTGGTCTCATTAACTACCTTCCAGTGGCTGTCACCAAGGTGCCCTTGAGCAATGTGCTTAGCCCCCCACTGCTACAGAGCATCTGTTTTCTGGTCAACAGTACACGACTTTGGCTGTAGCGCCGCTCAGCCCCTGTGTGTGTCTGTGCGTGACTCTAATGAGCTGCAATATCACAGACGTGGCTAATGGCTCCAGACCAGGGGAAGAGATGATGCAAAGTAGGAATGATTCACAATACTTTTGCAATTTTTCTGCAAACTTTCACTTCTGTTCGAAAAGATTAATCACTGCTGTGCCTCCATTTGCTAAACACTATGCAGTTTACATACACAATTATTGTTACATCAGCAGGTGTATTTGTATTCTGCTAAGGCAGGAATGTGTCCATATTCATGGAGATCGTAGTCTGACCCCAACACGACGGGTTCAAACTTATCTGTAAGAGGAACGGAGGCCATGTTTCATTTTGATGGCTAACCAGGCTAGTTTGCGAGGCAGGAGCTGTGCAATCCGCTGCAACTTTGATGATAAATATCGATGTTCTCTGAGACACACTCCGCTCCCACGTTCCGACGACTGATCTTACACGTCACCGGGCCCCGTTGCTGCTGTTTCACACAGCTGTGTGCCGTTGCATCACTACACAAACACTTTGGCACCACAGCAGGGAAGTCAGTCGCTGCCGTGGTGGGGCTGTCGCTTGAAGGCAAAAACAAACAAACAAACACACACACACACACACACAAATATACACACACACCAAAAAATACATCAGTGGCCCAGGCAGACCTGCCTGACCAGAGCAGGCTGCAGAGTGACAGACATCCTGCGGAAATCAGGAGAAAGCAACACACCCGTGATATCTAGCTTTATTATGCTGCATATCTCTGATATTGCACTGCCACCAACTTACCCCCCCACCCCACACACACACACAAACACACACACAACCACACATAAACACTCCACCCATCCTCCGCCCCTCCCTGCTGTCTACTGTCATAAATTCTGGAAGATGAATATTTCATCTGCCATTTCACACCGTCTGTCAGCAACGGGTGATGGTGGTGATGATGAAGTGTGTGTGTGTGTGTTCATGTGTGTGAGTGTGTGTGTAAGATAATCAATCTTCTGTCTTTTATCAACCAACATACGAGCGACATTCAGTACTAAGCGATGCAAACAGTCTCAGTTTTGACTTTGCATGAAAGTCAGACACAAGAGGCAACTTCTTCTCGTTCTTGAATGAAAACAAATGCTGTTTTCTTCTTTGTTTTAATATGTGTGGAAGCGCAATAATACAATATTGTCAGTACTCTCCCTTTGTGTGTGTGTACGTGTGTGTGTGTGTGTCTGTGTGTGTGTGTGTGTTTGGATGGTGTGACCCTTTTCCATTCTGGTTGAGCCCCACAGCTCCTCCATCATCCCAGCTTAGAATCACAGCACCACTGGAGCGAAACCTGTTGATATCTGATCCGTACACACACTTACAGCTGCGGGTGTTGTGCAACAGTGTGTGTGGCACGGCACTTTCAGCACAACTTATTCCTTGACTGATCAAGTGGTTGGAGGAGATGGTCCTCCTTTCCACCCGAGCAATCCGTTTCTCTTGTTTTTCTAGCACCTGCTGGGGCAGCAGCGCAGCATCGAGCTTGCCTCTATTTTCCAAGACGTAGAGGAGCGAATCATTTCATAGATCAGTTCACCTGGAATTTGACCGTGAGGTGTTGTATCGGAGGTGTTATGATAAAGAAGGCGACATGGGGGAGGTGGTGAGGGAGGAGGAGGAGGTGCGAAGACGTCCCGTTTTATTTTTGTAACCCCACATAAATTGTCAAGCTGTCGTCCCTCAGCTGATCAGAGGCCCTCAGACCTCTGTGGGGAGGAAGTTTGTGGCTCTAGATTTCAGGATGAAGCGGATGAGGCTTGTGTCCTTTGGATGCTGCTGCTCCTGCAGCCCCTGGGTTGATGATAGTTCCTCCCCATCACACCCAAGATAGTTCAGCGTTTACTCCAGATTCCTACTGCGTGTTGCAGGCGTGTCTAAATTGAGGGACATAGGGAGAATGGGCCAAACCTCAAATGGAGCAGCAGGATGTGGTCGGCTGGAGGAGATGTGGATCTCTCAACTTTGCACGCTGCCTGTGCAAAGCTGTCGAAGATAAGCATCAGGGAACAGAAAGATGAAACTCTGACGAGCAAAAAATCTGTTTCACAAGTTTTTGTCACCATGGAAACACTGAATTATATTTCTTTATTATGAGTATATCTCCACAGCAGCAGGATAATGAAATCTGAACAGAATGTGAGCCGAGCTTAAATGAGAGTTAGCAGCTGAAGCCTCAAAGCTTTTACACACATTGTAAGAACATAGTCATTTGAAATTGGATGTTTCTACAAGTGTCTGTCAGTTTGGCTAAACTTGTGAGTGTGTGTGTGTCTGTGTGTGTGAGTGTGAGTGTCTCTCACGCAGTTGGATGAAGCGGTGAGATGCAGGACTTCTGACCTCAGTGACCCGGGTTCAATAAACAATCTTGGTAGTATAGCAGCACCTGCTGGTAGTGAGCAGTACTGCGCCTCAGCGCCTCAAACCCTCACATCCCCTTTTCATTCTCCACAAGCTTCGCAATTTCCTCATTCTTCCACTTTGCTCCCCCTTCCTCTCACTCCTCATTGTTTTACACTCTCCACCTCATTGCCTTGCTCCCCTTCGTCCTCCCCCCACTCACCGATGGGACTTTGCCGTGCCTCTACCTCCTCGCTCAACACGAGCCTCTGTCCCTGCTTCACCTCACCTTCCTCTCCACCGTCCCTCAGCTCCACCATCCTTTGCTCTTTCTGCCCCCCATCAAACACGGTCAGTCAAACACGGTTTCCCTCTGTGTCTCGACCTCCCAAGCCCACCCTCTTCACCTCTCTCTCCCTCAGTGTACCCGCGTTGTAATTATAATGGGGCATTGCAGCACCACCCGAAGCAGCTGAAGGAGCCTTTAATTAGAAACACTAATAACTTATTCTCCACTGGGAGAGAAAGATTTTTCCTGCTCATGATTATTAATGCTCCTCCATACCATCATTTGTAGGTACAGCAGGCCCCTAATGTGTGTGTGTGTGTGTGTGTGTGTGTGTGTGTGTGCGTGTTCGTGTGTATCGATTATTTTATTTTGGTGTTTGGCTTTACAGTTCTCCCTAGTGAGTGTGCGTGTGTGTAAGTTGGTTGGTGCTTTCTCGATCCATTGATTTATTGATCCAGGAGATTTAAGTGTGTGTGTGTGTGTACGTAATGATTAATCTGGATTTTCAGCACTTGTTAAGGGGTGACTAAGTG
>OMPJ01007428.1:17941-24632 GCA_900312935.1 Carapus acus | reverse complement strand
CAATGACCGACGACAAGGGCATTATCGCGCTTATTACACGTCTTAAAACATTAATGAATAATACAGTTGTCAGAAATAGTTCATAACAAGGCTTCTTTCATTTTTCTGCATGAGTGTAGGCTACGATATTTTCGTCCTCCGCGAGAAAATAGTGCCGTAGCGGCTACAGGTACTCCGCTTTTACATTCGCGCTTCTGTCACTTCTTCCGACGTGTGTTTGTCGCCGCAGCTTGAAATACACGTATCATATTTACCCACGCATCGAAAGTTTCATGCTTCCCAAATATGCTGAAAATAATTGTTAAACTGCTCATGTTTGTTCCGTGACAAAGGGTGACGCGGGCAACAGTACGTAAACAATCCAGAGTGGAACTAAACGCTTTGGCGCGGATTGATATGAATGCAGGAAGTTCAACTCTGAGTCTTTGATTTCGCAGCGGTCCGTTATTGATAGTCGAGCGGTCATTATACGAAAATAATGACCGCTCACGTGACCAATATCGGCCAATCAGAACCAAGCATTCACACAAGCCGTGTAATAATGGAAGATAGTCCCTGTAGCACATACTGTGGCAGTAGTTTTGTCATTATTGAAAAGTCCCACAATGTCCCACATATTTCTTCACCAAATTTTGTACATTTCTCGGAATTAGTAAACGGATGAACCTTCACAAACATGAGATTCAGATGAGCAGACACGAATACACACCACTATACACACACACACGCTCACCGCAATATCCCAGGGAGACAGGATCTAGCTGAGTGATAGCGTCTGTCAGGGGACAATCTGTCAAAGAAGGAACTGAGAGTTGGTAGCTAAGAGGCACAGAGCAATTCCAGATGCAGCCATGGAAGGGAGGTGCTGAGGGGCAACCACTGTGACAGCATAGGTGTGAGAGGGGGAGAAATAAGAGAAAGGGAGGGCAGGAGGTCCAATTACAGACATGGCAAGATTAGTGGCATCTAATACATGGAAATGGTGTATATGTGTGCAAACAACTTCAGACTACTTGAAGTTGTAGATAACCACAAAAGGAGGAGGTCAAAAAGGTCCCATTAAACTTGATAATGATGTTTGATTTAGTGCAAAAATTCAACAAAATGTAACAGAAACCAATGCAATCTATTTGAGATGCAGGTACAGCTAAACTAATCATGAGATAATTCATTGATCCAAACAACACATACGTATTTTACTTGAGAGTGTGAGTAAAACAAAGGAAACACAAAGTGAGCACAGACAGAGGTGGGAACCTGAACTGGCATGATCTGCTGTGGCGATGAATCACATTTGGCCAGCAGGAGAGCAGGTGTTACGGCACAGTGTGAACAACAGTGACATAAACAAAGGAGCGAGTCCATAAAACTGAAGGGATGACAGGATGTTGATATTTGGGAAATGTAATCTGTCTGTCTGATTTTCTCAGAGAAAGGTTGTGTTATGACAGATAATCAGCAGTCTTCACAAAAGTGTACGGGCAGTGCTAGATGAATGTTGTCACTGAGGACCAAAGTCATGACTAGTGCCCTGTGCTGCCTTGGTGAAGGTCTCATTCGCCCTTGGACGTGAGCTGTGGGTGATATGGGGTGAGATTTCGGCAGCGTTTTGGCTTGCAGCACTTTATATCACCTATCGCTCACGGCCGGCACAGCAGAAAGCACGTTAATGTCCCAGCCGCCGTGCGGTGCCATCACCTGGCCGTACCTAACAACCCGCTCAGCCTCTTTTTCCCGCCAGAGATGGCAGCAGACAGCAGTTGGTGCTTGATTAACCTGGACAGCAGGGTGCCAGCAGCCCGGCTCTGAGCAGCTGCTGAGGAGAGCCGTAGGATCGTGGCTCGGCTGTCAGCTCCATCTCGCCATCTTTGCTGGACAGTGAGAGAGGCCTGATTATTAGCTTGCCAGATACTTTTGTCAGTGGGTGCTGGAAGGAGGCGAGGTCTACCTAATCTGGGGTATAAGACGCTTCACTGTCCTGTAGGACAGCAGAAGCTACTCCCTCCATTTGCTCTATAGTCTATTCTGAAAAGCCAGTACACATATTGTTATATGTGCATGTGTATGATGTGAAGAGTGACCCACAGTTCCAATAAAAAGCGATTTCTCGCAATAAAATCTATTCAGAGTGAAAGCAAAATTTCTCAGCAATCTGTTGCCCAGCCTCTTCAAATGTTAATTGAACCCTCTGAGAAACGGCCACCTAAATAAAGGCATGGGAGCTACATGCGGTGGAAGCCCTGTTCTCCTAATGGAGCTCCACATCCTCCAGTGTGAATGTAAAAGAGCTGCACAGAGACAGGCCAGTCACTCAACGGTGGGTCCCTCTGAGTGTGTGTGTGTGTGTGTGTGTGTGTGTGTGTGTGTGTGTGATAAAACGATAAAATACCTTAACTAGTCATGTACTATCACAGCCAGCATGGACCCATTTCAATGTGCTTATCACTGTAATGGACGCTTGTTGATGTCCGATGAGTGCCGAGGTTGCTCGTCAGCTATTGGTCATTGGCATCAATCTTGGCACTACATTGTCCTTTCACTGGCTGTGTCTATTGGCTAGGAAGGTGACCCATTACCAGCTGCTGCCTGGCATCCAGACAGACGTAGCCCACAGGTAAGCAGGTAAATTGAAATTGCGACCTGCAGTTAAGAGTCACCTCACTGCAATGTGTTCCTGCTGGATTGTGCTCCTGATTGCCCTGTGAGGACAGTTGGTGGCGCTGACATACAAACAGCAAGTAGCTAAGTGTTTGTTTTAGAATTTTCAAAGATTCTACTTGTTGCAGTGAATCATGTTCTTGGCTTTTTGTCAGGTTGGTCGCATTGTGATCAGTGTCCTATATGGCAATATAACCATCGTTTGATTGACACATTGTCGCCATTACATGAGGCACAGCATTCCCATTGTCACAGCTCTCAGCCCAGTGTGAGGTCTGAGGAATAGGAATCTGATTCCAAACGGAGCTCCAGTGCTGAGACAATCCACAGACAGAAAGGAAACATTCTGACAAAGAACATTGTGTAAATCAGGAATGAGATTTCTGGCCGTCAACTCAAAAACTCAGTTGCAAGATGGTGTAGGGATGGCAGCAGGACTGTTGCAGCGCTACATTTTAGATGATATTTCACTCCATATATAACATTTGTGTCACTAAACAACAAAACACTGTTTACGCCCATTAAGCCAAGGCCAAATGACTTCAGGAACAAACTGAGATGTTTTGGCTTTGTTTGAACTCTGCTGGCGCTCCAATTTGCAGTCTAAGCTACAACGCAACAATAACTGGAAAAGGAGTTCACAAACAGAGACTATATTTACCTTTAGCGAAGGGAGGACTTTCTTGAGAGCTTATTAATGGAGAAGGATCAAGTCATCTGTTGTTACAGCCAAGATTGTCTCTTAAACAGGACAGAGGACAGATTGACAGTGCTGAGCTGGCCGTGTCACTGCCTGTGAAGAGTCAAATTTAAACCCTCAGTGTGTAATACTGAATGAATGCTTTGGAGAAGTTAAGTTTACTCTTCAAGAATATATCTGAAGTTTCAGAGATGTTACTGTGAAATGATTTGTGTTTTTGGTTCCTCAAGCCAGTTTCGTTTTTCTGTATCTCTCTCTCCATCGCCAACTTCTCAATCTCCCAAGCTAGACTGTCTTCAGAGGTGACAGATCAGCGGCATCGTGCCTGGATCACGTCTGGGTCTGGCTGGTTACAACCAGCGTGAATGCCAGTTGCATAAGCCTGCCTACATCGCTTTTGCCTTTATCAGACAACAAAATCAAATACTGCAAACAAGCAACCAGTCAGAAAGGAAGAGAAATGCTCAAATATGTTCCTTAACATTTAGTTACTCAGTCTATTGCATATCCTGTTAGCTATTGCTCAGGCTCAGTGCACAACATTATGTACACAAAGTACTTGAGTCACATGTAGTGATGATCTTAAAAGGAAACTGAATAACACTTGTGTGAAATAATTAATCGCGGACAGACGATTGCCTCTGAAGACTTTGAGGCTAATTATGCTCCCATATCTGCTTCACAGAGCCTCACTGAGAGACTGTCCGTACATCTTTGCAGTGGTCATTTCCAGCTTTATATTGTATTTTAAGATAACATGCTGATCACAAGATGAAACAAACAATTCAGGCAAAATTCAAGAAAATAGACAGAAACCTTTGTCCTGCCAAAGCAAAGGAAATGCCTGCATCGTGGTGGTGTCTAAACAGGGAATCAGCTGCGGGAGGCAAACAAACTGGACTTGTTTGAAAGTTTTGAATGATGAATGTTTTTGTGTTGATTTTCTGTTTCTAGTTTATGTATCGTAACTGTGTTGTTTATAGCCTCATACTATTCTGTTGGGATGTCGGGTTGGTTCCATCATCTGGTTCCTATGTATTTCACTCTCTTTATGTTCTTTTTGAGCCTGTCTGCTCTTACATTTACATCTTCTCTCTTTATCTCCCTATGCTCAGTTCCTCCACACCTGCCAGTTGTCTGTTTGTGTGCTGTGTACATAGTGGGGTTACATAGAAATTTACAGTCCTTCCAACCATTGAGCTACAACAACACTTGTGAGCTACACAACACTGATGTGACTGACCACAGAATGTCAACTCCCTGAGGAGGTATTCCTGATACATCGGGCATGCCCAAAACACACGAGGAGGCATTTCTTATCTGATCTAAGGAGGTCTCGGGATTCCCTTCAAGGTTGAGGAAGAGTGACCTAAGAGAATAGGACAACACTTCATTATTCTGGGGAGGCAGTGACCCAGACAACAGCACAGACCGAGGAAGAAAGAGCCGGTTCATGGCTCAGTGTCTCTTTCCTTGCAAGATTTGTGTTTAGATTACATTTAAATTTTAGTGTGGGAGGTTATTTCTTGTCGAAGCGCAGGAGGCTTGAGTGAGGAAGAGCAGTCACTCTCACAGCTGCTAAAAAACAGAATAATGGCATAAAGCAAAGCTGGTAGATATCTGTGTGTGTACACAGTGCACACACGAGGTGGCATGCAAACAATGGAGGGTCATGAATTATCATCTCAGATAGAAGCTATGTCTCTGGGGAGCGTTGGTGTGGATGAGAGCGGGATCTCTGGAAGCTTGGACAACTGTATAAATATTGACCTGAATGACTGACAATAGGGTTCGTAACACACAGATGCCTGTACACACACGCACAAGTGCAAAAGTGACATGGACAGGAATTGCGCGTGCGTCACACACTGAGGTGAAAAGGTTTGAGAAAAGGCATCATCTTGTCACCAGATGTTGGGGGCATATGCACACACCACGAACCGGTAGTGACACTTCAATCTTTAGGCTCCATGCTCCAGGCATATTTGTTTGTTATGTGCAGCACTTCTTTGTCTGTAACTTTAAAATCACACATTCAGCAGAACACAGTGTGGAGCTGCTGCAATGAGCTAACGTCTCAGTGCTGCACGACAGCAGCAATGGTGAAGGACCAACATGGAAGAAAAATAATTTCCTGTCCTGCTCCTCACTGCACAGACACCAGAAATCCATTTACTGGTATCCGTGTCCAGATCCTGGAGTCCAACTTGTTATATTGGACTATTAAAAAGCAGAGACAGTGGTTGGACATTAATCGATACCTTGCGACAAGTGTGCCATAGTTTGCTTTCATGGTTCTTTCCCTGCCTCGCATGCACGCACGCATGCACGCACGCATGCACGCACGCACGCACGCACGCACGCACGCACGCACGCACGCACGCACACAGCATACTCTATTCCTCTTTTTGAGAGTGAATAGTACACATCAACAAGGAATTACAAAACAGACTTCAAAATAAGTCTATCACACCATATTCCATACAAGAAAAGCAATAGCTACTCCAGGTTGACTTTTTGATCAAGGTAGACCTAGTATTATTTGTATAAGAGAACTATAGTTTCCTACATCTGATTCACGACAGCAGCTGTAAGGAATGTGTAAATATCAACTGTGACCCACAGATGAAAACATATTGAAGCAGATCAGCTGTTCATTTACTTGCTCTTTGATGATCTTCTGTCTCTTTGGGAATATGGAGGGTGTGGGATAATGAATAACAGCTCTGATAAAAAATAATGTGATCTAAATCTGACTGTTGTCTAACAATTTGGTTCTGTAATTATGTGATGATATAATGCTTGAAAGGAATGAAAGAGCACCAAATTGAGTCTGCTGAGCCAATACTGCAATGTAAACTAATGATGTCTTTTTCCTGAAGTGATTGCCATGCAAAGTGGAGGTGAGAAAAGCGACATGGGGAACAACATTTTATGATGGTTGCACTGAGAGTAAAGTGAAGAAACACACAGAGCAGTGGAACAAAACAGTCCATTAATGGGCTTAATGAGACTCAGTGAGCTCATTTATGCACAATCCTGCTGGTGTGTCGTGTGTGTGTGTGTGTGTGTGTGTGTGTGTGTGTGTGTGTGTGTGTGTGTGTGTGTGTGTGCGTGGCACACGGACACGTTACCCTTCATACTTTCCCTAAATTGGTGCTGTGTTCAGTTGGATAATTCCTGACAGTGGTGTGATGTTGTTTTCCCAACGATTCAATTAATTAAAAAAAAAAAAAAAAAAAAAATACATTGTTCCCAACATAGAACTTTTGTGAGCTATGAAAACTAATGATTATCAGGATTCCGCAGATGAGACGGGACATATTTCTCATA
>OMPJ01007428.1:2941-15441 GCA_900312935.1 Carapus acus | reverse complement strand
TTCGGGGGAGTTGAGGCTAAACTGAGCTGAAATCAGGTCAGGTCACCTCATCCCAGCTGTTGTGGACTTTGTGTCACATAGGCTCCTGCAACATTTATGTTGGACGGCAGAAAGATTACTATTAATCATGACATTTGTTGAACCAGTATTGAATGGTCAAAAGTAACATCAGCTTTTGTTGCTGTAAGTTTGGCACTTATGATGCATCACCTGAAAATCACCAAATATCAGATAAACAATTCCAAAATCCCAAACAACAGTGCCTCCAGAGAGAGTCTCTTTCTGAGGAAGTGTGGTTCACCCTCTCTACTCGGGTTACCTTACAAATCCTAACTCCCGCTGTTAAACAGAGACTGGACGCCAGGCGTCGTGCAGGGAGCGTGTGTGCGTCTGCTTACCCGCTCGATACTATATCAGCATTGCTGTCAGTAAGAGTCCCGATCAACACAAGTGGAACAACACACAGGCTGAAATTAAATGTTCCAAAATTGACTAACACACACAGGCTTTAGTGTTATTTTGATGTGGTAATATATAAATGTTAATGTGGCCAATCTTTGCCACAGGTAAGTGACAGCTGATTGGGGCAAACTGTGCTGACAGTGACATCTAGAGGAGAAGCACAGGCAAGCAAATGAAAGAGCAGTTTTGATTTCCCTGCATGTCTTTGCAAATCGGGGCACCAGTGATAAACACACACCAACACACAGAGATGATTGTACATCCAAACACTCCTACCAAAGGCTAATTAAGAATATGCGTGGTCAGGACTTAATGAGCGCATTTGTCTCTCGCCGTCTATGACGCGCTAACAAGGCCCCGAGCTCATTAAGGCATTTGCACTGCAGCCTCCTGTCAGTTAGCTAACGAGGTGAGTGAGGGAAGCAGACGCCACAGACTTTTATCCAAGAGGACGGCAGACGAACATTAGCCCAGCGGAAGCTCGCTTGTGGATTCACTGCTTGACATTAACGCTCCAAAAGACGAAAGATAATGGGACTGACCGTGTGTGCGTAAAATGTGAAGAGGTTATGAGTCTCATTATGACATGACATGGCAACAAAGATGAACTGGTTTGGCTCTTTGTCTGTGCACTGGGCTGTGTCCAATCCTGCCACGTGGGGCTGAAAGCGCTACCTCTGCTTCAATTGTATCTGCAGAAATTCAGCAACTGCAAAAACATATATGTTGATGTGTGTGTATAGTACACATACTGTACAGGGGGTCCCAGTATGATTTCATACAGCAAGTCATTTGTGGCCTTAGTTATTCCAGAAACATGATCCTAAAATGTTTGAGTCTATATTTTGTCAATATCACCAAGTGCAACTTTGTAGAAGAGGTTGCTCTTTGAGTTGAACATCAATTTGAAAGCACACAGGAATAACAGGAGGTAGCTGATGTCTTTAAGTGTCCTCCTGATCAAAACATTACATTTGAGCTAAATCCTGTCAATGAGGCAAAGCTATTTTTACAAGTCTGCATGTTTGCCTCATTGTGGAAGCTTCGCAACTTTTAAACAAATAAATCCTCTTTCCTGCAGAGGCACCGGTGAAGAGCGGAGGGATGCTAAAATGGTGGCAACTTATATCACCACTGGGTGTCCATGTTAACAATAAACTGCATTTGACTGACCCCATCACAGCGCTGTACAAGAAGGGCCAAAGCAGACCATCTGCCTAGGAGACTGAAGTCTTTTGGAGTACAGGGGGCGTCCCATGAGACTTCTTTTTTGACAGTGTGATGGCATCAGTCCGTTATTCACAGTCAACTGGGGCGGACAGAGAGAGGCTGGACAAGCTGATTCAGAAGGCGAGCTCTGTCCTTGGACGCCCTCTATACTTTGTGCAGGCAGTGGGGGAGATGAGGATGGCAGACCAACTGTCATCCATGAGTAACAACGACTCCCACCCCAGGCAGGACAACTTCTGAGCCTCTTCAAGCGGTAGAGTGCTTTACCCAAAGTGCGTGCAGGAGCACATTTCTGCCAGCAGCAGTCAGACTCCACAACCGACAGCGTTTGTGCGCCACACGACACAATACACACATATGTGTATAACGGACACTACAACTGCAATGTGCAATACATTGCGACACAGTGAGATGTGAATTTGCTTGTACATTGTAAAGATATTCGTTGAAACAGTTTTTTGCTACTCCCCTGACCTATTGCTAACCTCTCTGACTGATTGCTGCAACGCTGGAATTTCTCTATGCAAGACGAATAAAGGTCCATCTTATCTTCCATGCTGTTGTTCACATAATCCAATTGAAAGATAAAGACACTAATAATGTGAGAGAGTAAACAGTCGGTGAAAGCGGATAGCGAGGATGTGAACTGAGGAGTGGAGAAAAATAGTATCAGACAGTCTGTCACCAGTGGACGGTTGTCCTCTCTTACGCTCTCTATCCTGATATCTGCACAGTTAGTTAATCATTTCTCAGGTAAAATGCAGTATATGCATCACATCGCTGTCAGAGCAGAAAACTCTATTCTTTTGCAACAACTTGCCAAAAGTGTTCTTTTGGTTTTATTTCCCTTCCCACAGCAAATCAAACAATACACCAGAATCTGTATGATCTCTGCCAGGATGTGCAGGATGTGTGAAAAACAAAAACCTGCTAGCCTCACGATGGCTTTGTGACCAAAGCAAGTGACCAAAGCCATCACTGATCCATGCTCTGATCTACTACTCCACAATTGTCATTATGTCACTATTAAGGTCCAAAAAACATGATCTAGGGAAGGAAAGTACAGGACAACTTCTCCAATGGGTGCTCTCTGCTTGAGAGGGCAGTCAGTATCACATGCATGCTTCACAGAAACTAAGGAAATATGAAACTGTGCACCTATTCGGCCTTGACAAAGGATTCAGCAAATAAAAGATGTCAAAATGAGATTAGCCTACCACTTGCAATGAAGGGCAGCTTTGAGTGTCATAATTAAGAAAATAATGGTGGTTAGTGCCTAACCCTTTATTTGTTTCTTCACTAGATGGTGTAGTACACACAAGCAACCAGTCGCAGCCCCTATCTCTCTCTCACACTTGCACTTTTTTCCTTGTCTTCTTGTGGGTTTTTATAGCCAATCGCTCTCCAACTATGAAAATAATGAGGCAGTTTCATGAAGATATTTTGGTCTCCAAAAGACTGAGAGTGCTGCATTAAGTATGACAGAATATGTTTCACCTAATGAAAACCTTCTATTCCAACCAACGAGAAAAAGGTGATGAATATGACTACAATCGTCCTCTGCACTAACGGTGTGCCCCCCCCACCCGTATGTCCCTCTCACTGTCCTCTCGTCTGTCCACAACCTTCATAATGTACCATGTATGTCTCACTGGAAAGAATCAGCAGGTAAATTTATCTAATCCGTGATTTCCCAGGTGACTTCGAGAACACCTTCTCCTTTAAATTACTTCACTCCAGCATCCTGAGGCTTCTCGCGCCACACTGCTGCTAATAAGCCAGGGCCTCAATAAAGCCACACCAGCTTATACAAAAATTAAACGCAGCAACAGCACAACTTATTATGCTGCCAGGTCTCTTTCACTGAGCATGTGCACTTATGAGTGAGTGTGTGCATGTGTGCGCACAAAGTGTGTGCACTGTCTGTTCCAAAATTAAATGGCAAGGGTTTGAAAGTACGTGTACATCTACAGTATATGCATGAGGGAGACACAGACAATGCCTGTGGAAGCAATAATGTACGGCTATTATTATCCCAGCAGTTGCTTTTCCTTTAATCTTCTGTGATGGGCAAAAAATAGCATCATTATCGAGAAAAACTTTTAAGGTGGTTGAATAAACTATTTAATCAGTTCCAAAGATGTGACAAAAAAGACGATGAGTACAACAGCTGTTTCTTAAAATAGCTAATAGGTTACAGTCAATTAAATATTCATGCATATTCTTCGCATTTACCCACACATTTGGATAATTGTAAGTTGTAAGTTTGTAGAAGTGCATATTATGAGAGTATTTTTTGCAGCAACGGGATGTGAGGAGATCTCCTCTTCTTCACGCTGCAAGCGGTTTATTAAGCCTCTTAATCCATATGTATCAAAGACAGGGCTTTGTCAAAGCTGCTTGCTGTGAGATAGAAAATTCAGCAAATGCTTTGCAGAAGGCAGAGATTTCAACATCCTGTGCAGAGAAATGAAATGATGAGGGGGTCTGCAATAAACCTATTAGGCTGCCAAAGGAATGGAGTGGAATGATGAACACTTAATACCCTACTGAGATACATAAAAATATATATTGAGAACTTGAGTCTGGTTTACTGCAGGCGCTAGCAGCGTAGTCGGTAGAGATATATTGGAGATGACAAGTTTCCAAGAAAGCCAAAAGAGATCCATAAAACTATTCACATGAGAAGAAAAACCAGAACCAAAAACTAAATTAGGTTATTTTCAGTTGGTTTTGTATTTTGGCCTGAGGCTCAGCTGGAGGCCCCCAAAAAGAGTGGAGAGAATGAGAAGTTAAAATGGTGTGAAGGTCATAAGTTCCTGCAGCACAGACAGACACAGACACATCCGAATGAAAGCCCTCTGCCACGCTTTAATGTAACAGTGCTGAATACTCACAAAAAAGAGGTGGTAATCACAGCAGCTTTTACAGAGTATCAGACTACTGGTTGAACTCTGAAAAGGGATGACACGCGCACAGTTAGCTTGAACATGCGAGTGCTGCAGTGATAACCAGGTTGGTCTAGCTTTTCCATGTTCGTTTGTCAGAAATCAATAGGTCTCGACAGATCAATGTTTTTCATAGGTTCAGGCGCAATAAACTACAATACCCTTAAGTAAGTAAATAAAAGTGTCAACACAAGACACAGCCATGGCCAAACATTTGCGATGTCTGAGCAGTAACTGCATTAGTTAGAGAGATAATGGTAATCAATCCTCTCATAATGTAGGAATGTTCTGAATTGATCGACCCACTTACATGGGCGGTTGTAGCAAAGCTTCATCGACTCTCATCTACAAACTCATGGAAGCCAATTAGCATCAAAGAGGCAGTCTGAAAATAAACTCCTACAATTAACTTTAACTTCAAAATGGGGTTATGTTCATCTCAAAATCATTTCTAACTCACTTAACATGTCTTTAACCTTTGCAGTTACTCCAGATTTTGTGTACTTGTCTCTACATTGTACCATGCACTTCGCATGGCCAGCACATCAGTGTTCATTTTGACAGGACACATGTGCTGCAAGAAGTGAGCCTGCAATCTTTATCTCATTAAATGGAGGAAGATTCTGACCGCGTTCTCTGACACCTTATACACTGCGTATTCCCCCTCTTTCCATTTTAGCTAGGATAAATGTCAACTGCGGGAACTTTTTGGTGTGAAATTCACTGTTTGCCATCTTGTGTGTCTATCCCCAGCATCTATGCAATCCATGTGACAGCGTGCAGCGACTTACTGTAAATTACTTGAGGTGAGCATACCCCAAGATTGACTCACTTCAAACACTGACCACAGTTTGTTATTGCTATTGATAACCAAACAGGTTGAGAGTATTTGAGTGGGATGCAGAGAGAAGAGAGCAGGCCCTCAAATGAACTGGTCAAGACATATTCTGCCACATACTGGTAGTAGCATAGAAATGTACCAGCCTGTATAACAACGTATTGTTTGTATTGAAACTGAATTTAAAACAACATTTGTAACAGATTTGTTCCTTCGGCCTTACCGTGCCAGCCCATGGAGTAAGGGAACGAGACCTCAAATAGGTTGTCGTATTTGGTCAGCAGTCGTTTCATGATGTTCGCCAAATCTAATGCACACAATTGGGAGGCAGACATAATTAAGCGGCTGTATTCATCATAAGTCGTTGTTTATTCTGATCGACTTCAGTGGATGGGACACAGGGGAGAGAAAAACTGAGAAGCAAAAATCATGTAATCTGAGTGCATCACTATAAAGCTATAAACAAGAGGAAGGAATAAATATCCCATGCATCATTTGGAATATATTATTATTATTATTATTATTATTATTATTATTATTATTATTATTATTATTATTATTATCATTATCATCATTATTATTATCATTATTATTATCATTATTATTATTATTTTCTATATATAATACAACAAAAGTGTTGAATGCAGGTACACACACCCATGTACGCTATTTTGCCAATGAGGACAAACTTAACTATTGAGCATTTCTTCACCTCCTCCTCAGGTAACTCCAAAGAACTGGACAAACAAAAAGGATCCCTCGAACCTGAGTGTGGAATATAGGCAAATGCCTCCATAACACACCTGCAGGAAATGCAGAAAAATAACTACATGTCCCTCAAAGCATTGATCAACGTGACTTGATTTGACTCAATTCAAAATGAGCCATAGCCAAAAAAACAGCGTGCCTGTTGGCATCCTGAGAATTTTGTGTCACGAGCCAAGCAGCCACTTCTCTTTTAGATTTTGCAGCAGCGGTTTTCACACCTTCACAAAGACTTGCACACTAGCAGAATCACCCAAACCAAGTGTTGCGACCAAAAAAGCTGAAAGGCTGCCTCAAATATTCTTGACAAGGAAGTTTACTCAGGCCAGCAACGTCTGTGTCATTTAAGTGCTATCAGAGGGATTAAAAATTTAATGAAAGTAATTTGAGGATTGGTTTATATACTGCATTTCCATAGAATATGCTGCGCAAAGGTTATACACATAAAATCTAAATGTGAATTTGCTGCCACAGCTTCTCCTCTCAGCATACACATTCATGGAGTTGAGGTTATCGATCATGTGGTCAGCCTAAGCTGCTTGTTTATGGCCTTGAGACGGACATTGTGGCGTCAAACACTGTGAAAACAACAACTTGCACAGCAGCAACAGCAGTGGTTGCAAATTACCACAGAGCAGCTTCAGGGGACCAGAACGAGGCACAACGGGAGGGTATGAACTTAATGCTCACTCATCCTGTTGGTGGTCTGCGAAAACACACACATACACACACACCTAAAAACACAAAGACTCACCCTCTCTCTCCTCTGTCGTCAGGTCACTGAGTCTGAGGATATGTCGTCGTGGTAACAGCAGCATCTGGTAAGGCCACGTTGCCCAGTAGGGAACCACAGCAAGCCAATCAGAGCTTTCCACCACTACACGTTCCTGCATAAAAGGAGTACTGACAGAGTTAAATTGCATTTTGCTGCATATGTCCCCTTGTTTCACTGATTCTTGATTCTTTGTTGTTGTCCATTCTATCCCTCTGGCATTCTTGCATTCTCTCGTTCCATTTTCTAACCATTGCATCTCTTAAGCTGAGCTGAGCCTTCACTGCTCAGGTCAAAGCAGGAGGTTGATTGGGTTCAGCCTCACGGTTTGGTTCCAAACATCAGGCAGCACAAGTTTAAGTAATCTGAGAAGAAGGCTCACCTGTGCCTGTGCTCTCAAAAACAGGGCCCATACTGCTAACCAAAGAGATCCAGCTGGATTGGCTAATTGGAGTGGGAGGTCTAATTATCGTGGAGGGTTTAAAAGCCAGAACCAGCACATACTGTATCTAACAAGTAGATGAGGCCTGACCTCAGAATGACATCCTGCCAAAAAAGATTTACCAGGTGTCACGTGTGCATGAGTGTACAGTATATACACTAATTAATAAAACAACTGGTCATCTATTTGAGGTCTCTCTCCCTTCTCCTTCCATCCTTCTCACTGCTTCAAGTCTCATTACAGCAGAGCATTGATGGAAATTAGTGTGAAAGCTACAAAGCATAAAAGAAGATGGTACCTGGGGAGTTCTGACCTCCACTGAGGAGGGGTCCAACTGTCAGTGAGACATTAAGATGTCTTCAGCTGGCACTTGACAACCTTGATTCAAAGCCACAATCTTTGGTACTTCTGAGAGCGACAGTTCTTTGATAGTAGACAAACACTCATGAAGTTGATATGGTTGTGAATGTTAGGAATAAATGCCGCCCCGCAGCAGGTCACGAAATGAAGCTCAAGGACAAATTCTGCAGCTATTCTGAGCAGAGACGGACATGGAGGCAAGGCGAGACCTCTGCCTCTCATACCCACCTTCTCACAAATGGATAGTAAGTGGAGAGATATAGATCATTACATTCTGCATACCTGGAACTTCTTTCTAGAAATGCGCTGCAAGGGCCAAAGGCCAATATTTACCTTCCATATTTTTGCACCACAGCTCAGATTAATTCTGTTACTGCCTTTCTGTTTACCAAATGCATGCTGCAGCCTGCTGCAGCTCTATCTGAGGTGCAAATGGCAGGCAGTCAGAGATGAGCAATGAGCATCTCTCCCATTAATGCAAACACATTTAAGGGAGGACCAGACAAAAAAAAACGGCGCGGAGGTGGGTTGATTGTAGAGAAATGAGGGGTGGTTTCATTGTCGAGATGCCATGTCTGTGTGGGTGTAGCTTGGCATAGGGATCATAATCAATGCAAAGGTATGCTGCGTCATGCTTCGATAGGGCTTCACGGCGCCTCTCGAGGCGACATGTTTGCTCGCCCCACACCTAAACACCACGTTGTTTACTTGGTGCTATCTCTATCTTATCACTATGTGTCATGTTTCATCGGAACGTCTGTCTTTACTTATCATTTTGTGCTCCTTTACGCGCAGCACCCGGTGCAGGGCGGCAAAGTAAGAATTTCATTGTGCCAGGAAACTTGTTTCTATACTGTACATATGACAATAGAGCTTTGAATCTTGAATCGGCAATCCACTATTCCGGATATTGTACCAGTTCCAGGGGGGCATTATTGTTAAGAGACGGTGAGGCTAGAGAGCAGGCCTCTGAAAATCAGGGGGTTGCTGGTTTCATTCGAGAGGTGGTTGCGTAATTAAGATAAACAATTCATCTCTTAACTACTACCTCCACCATTCTAAAACTTTTCAAACAATGAGAATACCAGGAATACAGAGACGCAAGCGAGTATTAAGTACCCAAAACCCATGAAACATGGGGCAAATCTGCTCTGCTGAGGGTGCTTGTGAGTGAGCCATTGGAGGTGCTTGAGATCCTGAACTGTGGTGAAGAGTCTGCAGGACAGATAATATCAAGTGTTTAATCAAAAAACATAATGCACCCTGTGAACAGTAATGGTAAACACACATAATCTGGCCCTGCATTAATGAGCAATTAACCCTCAACAGGGGAATATTAATGTTTTCATTCACCTGCAATGGAGAATAGTTATTCTTAATGCTTAATCCATCACAAACTTATTGAATAGGAACATACCCTGATACCACTCACTGGCTTGTCTTGATTGTTTGGGGGAAAACAATTAGCCTAGGGAGGGAGACAAATCCTGAGACAGTGTGAGAGTGGATCGCTGTATAAAGGGCAAACGGAAAAAAGGAGGGGATGTGCCATTATCCTCTTTGGATCCAAACAAGCATTGCAAGAGGTGTTTAAAGAGGACAGCTTGAAGTGCATCATTGATGCAATTCTTTTAACTAAACACACATTGGCTGTTTGTTTGGTTTCTTTTCGCCATTATATCCAAATCATTTAATAATTTCAGCCTTTTTCTCTTCAGTCTTTCTCCTCGATTCCTGCCAAGTTTAAAAGAGCCCTGAAAGAGAACTATTAGCTCGCAGGGCAGTGCCATCCTTCTCCAGAACTGGGCACCTTTTCTCCAAGTGATGCAGGAGCCTGAAGAGAAAGGGGCTGTCATGATAAACATTACACAGCTCCACTCTCTTAAACGCATCCACCTCCATGAAGATGGAAGTGCGAAACTAAACCCCAAAAACAACATATCAGAGGGAGTCTCCACAAGCAGTGGATGGGGCTGAATACTCCGCAAGCTGACTGGAAACATTGAAGTTCACATAAAATTATCCACTTTGCAAGAAACTTTAAGTGGAGCCACAAAAGACTTCAAGAAGAAGTCCTATGTATGGAGCACATGACCAAAGTTTTTTTTTGCCTTTTTCTACTTTCTCCCAACTCTCCAGACTGAACACTGTATGCAATACTCACTGCCAACTACTTTGCTGCGTATACAGATTGACAAATTAGGAGTGAATTCCTGGTAGTCTGATATTTGCTCCCATTTCCGATAAGTTACCATAAATCAGTTGAAACGACAAAAAAAGAATCTGGATTGTAATTAAGAGTGGAATTCGAGTGTGAGGAGTATCCAGAGGGAGGAAGAGTTTGATGCCCCTGAACCCTCCAGAGTTCACGCAGCTTGTCAAGTTTCATTCAATTAAAGAGGTTTTTGCTAAAAGGCAGAGAAAATGTCAGGGGAGAGTGTGCTGTCCTAAGCTAAGGTCAGAGAAAAACAGCACGCGCACACACGCACAATGTTTGTGAAAGCCTCTATTTGCACAGTCCTACTACAGTATATGGGCTTGTGCGCACGCACACACACAAGCCCTGAACGAGGTCTAGCAAATTTGGGGACTTGGAAAGGTGAGTTACCAAGAGCGGCTGCCTCAGGTGTTTACTGACCGCTTAACAGACACAAAGTCACACACAATGCCACGTTTTTTTGGGTCATCTCCTTTTTCTTCCCCTCTTAACATCTCTCCCCTTTTATGTTGTGGTCTGCTCCATACTATCCTTTGTCATTGACCCAAATCACCATTGCTGAATGTTCTTGAGACTACTTGATGATTTTTGTTCGAAAACACAAAATCCTCCAACTGTCAACTGAGCTCATCGACAGAAACAATAGCTGTGACAATCAAAGACCAAAGATTTGGGTGACACACGGCTACAATCTCAGCTACACCAAATGTATAAATTGATATGTTATCTCTCTTAAAAAATACCTCGGGTTCACACCTTTGAACCATACATTTAACAACATAGAGACTTACGCTTGCTATAAAAGTTAAGTCCAATAAAAGTCATCACACCTCTCAACTTTTGGTTGTGAGAACTTAAGTCTAGTTTCATTACCCAGCTGGAAGTCAGAAAGTTAATTCAATGTTTATAACAACTGTCTAAGTGCTAATAAGACGTTTGCCGTCATTCTTAATTCGCTCCTTGCCGTGTTACACCCCATTTGCAGTGGATACTGATACTGACACTCCTTTTACAGATGGCTGGACACACACACACACACACACACACACACACACACACACACACACACACACACACACACACACACACACACACACACACAGAGGGAGAGAGGGAGAGGGAGAGAAAGAGACAAAGAGAGAGAGACAGAGAGACAGAGAGAGAGAGAGAGGGAGGGAGCAAGTTGAAGATGGATGCCACAGCATTATGCTAATGAGCAGCACTGCTGTCCAATCACACGGTTGGCTGAGTGAGCGACAGCGAGAGGAGACGGCAGAGACGGAGGTTATGTGGGGCGGGTGGGCAGGTGCATTAGAAACTAGTAGAAATTTTGGATGTAATTGTGGAGATAAGGCAAGTGGGATGACAGGAAGGATTAATTGAATACAACTCTGAAATTGAACACAATTCTGAAAATTTCGGTGTTTGTTTCTTTGTTTTCCAAAAGAAACATTATTGTTTTCTTCTTCATTATTGCACCTACAATGGCACTGCTTTTTGAGAACACCAGTCTAAGAAGCAAAATTAGCCTCACTGTTGGATTTGCTTGATTTGGATTTTTGTTTGGATTTGTTTGATCTTCTCCACTCTTTCTTAAGTATGAAAAGTAAATGTTCTGTTGTGTGTGGGGTTTGAGTATCTGGGTGGGTGCCTGCGTGCACTTGTGTGTGTATAGCACCTTCTTCTCAGCCTCCTGCTTGGCATACTGCAGCAGCATCGGCTCTCCATGTTTCTGGTGGTAAGACCTCTGACAGCGGTCTGAGAGTGCCGGCTCATTGGGCAAGAAGTTGCTGGCCCACACCTGTGATGTCACAAGAAGCACAAAAAGCATGGGAGTGAATGGTCTGTAAATAATAAGAATCTGATTTTTTTTTTAATAGTTGGTGGGTTTTGGGATTTTGAACAATATGTACTGTACGTCTTGAGTGTTCTGCCTGCACATTTATCTGTTTACTTGGAAATCTTTCTCTTTGGGCTCTATATTAGGAGTGCCAGATGATCATTTCTCCTGGGATCAATAAACTATTTCTCATTATGATTGAGGATAAAGTAAGTGTAAGACAGAAACATAAGGAGGGTTTGTGCGATTGACTACCAGCCAGTTTTTGGCTTAAACAAGGCAAAAGAAAGTCAGAGAGATAAACGAAGGTAAACAGTCAGTCAGCTGTGATGATGCAAATTGTATCAGACAATATTGACAATATTTTTAATAGTTGGTGGGTTTTGGGATTTTGAACAATATGTACTGTACGTCTTGAGTGTTCTGCCTGCACATTTATCTGTTTACTTGGAAATCTTTCTCTTTGGGCTCTATATTAGGAGTGCCAGATGATCATTTCTCCTGGGATCAATAAACTATTTCTCATTATGATTGAGGATAAAGTAAGTGTAAGACAGAAACATAAGGAGGGTTTGTGCGATTGACTACCAGCCAGTTTTTGGCTTAAACAAGGCAAAAGAAAGTC
>OMPJ01007423.1:2701-22491 GCA_900312935.1 Carapus acus | reverse complement strand
ACATAACCCCTATTCTCTTCATTCCATCTGTCTACCCGTACTTGCTTCAATTCAAAGCGGGGAAAACAAGGCGGTGAGGGTTTGCAGATCTCCTGTCCCGTCCACCCCGAGTGTTTTCAGACGCTTATTAAACCCGACCTGGACATGCATTTCAGATTTTGGCTGCTGGGTCGTGTCGTTGGTGTCGAGATATTGCCTTGCTTTGACTGAAATATGGAAATAATTTCCAACTCTACGGTGATTTGTCCGTACTGTCCATTTGCTTCCGCGGCCTTCATCGCTTCCTCTCCTCCCCCTCCGTCATCCTTGATTTAACATATTGCATTAGCGATGACACAAAGCTCGGATTCCAGATCACCAACGTTACAAGTGACCACATGTAGAACCTTCAAAGGTCAACGCGGCTGTGGCCTTTAGACAATGCTGTTTGGGAATGATTTTGTTTTCCCCCTGCGCCGAATCCACTCTGACGGAAACGCTTGAGTGAAAATTATTGAAGGCATCGGGCTTAGCGGCTCGCTCTGACATTAAGTAAGGGCCCTAATTTAGAAGGACAACAGTGGAATGTGATGGAAACCACCACAGCGTTGTAGCCTGTCCAGACAGCGGCCATACTGGCTCTCTTACTGGGTGAAATGGGCCAGCTGATGACAGACAGGCGGACCAGAACAGCATCTCACATGTTACACTGTTTGTTCTGAACGGACGCCAAAAGCTGCAAGACAGAGAGGCGGAGGGGGTTACGGGGACTTGGACGGAGAGCAGAAGCAGATGAGAGATGGAGGGGTAGAGGTAGAAGGGAGAAGAGGAGAGGAGAGGGGGTGAAGTGAAGGAGTGAGGGAAACGTCCTGACAAAAGGGGGAGAAGCTGAGGGGAAAGTCGGGAAATGATTAGAGGAGGTGAGAGGTTTTTGTATTTTGTGTCAACAGCTTCTACATGAGTCATGTTGTGGTACTTCGTCAGGTCAGGTTCGTTCCAGAAGCGGAGGAATTCCTGCCGGAGGGGTTTTACAACCCCGAAAGGACAGGGGGAACCTTTCAGATGTGAGGAACGGCGACGGTTGTAGACTGATAAAGGAATGAAGACAGAAAAAGAGGTTATGGAGCGAGACTCAGACTATGGAGGCTGAGTTAATGCGGTGTGAAGTGAAATATCTAATTCTGGAAAGAGCAATGATGAGGAGGAGGCTTAGATAGAATAAATTCTATAAAGTAAGTGAAACGGTGAACTTTCATTTTCGCGAAAATGGAGAGAAAATGAGAGCCAGAACAGGGTTGCGGAGCTTGGGGCCAGGTGGCAGCACCTGTAACTACTTTCCTCACGAGGTGGCGATTCTGCCGACGGAGCCCTTAAGTCACGGTCTTTTAACCTCCGCCAAAGGCCAAACTGGATGACTAACAGGCGTATAAATAGCTAACATGTGAGGCGAATATGCCATTTATTGCCTGAGACAATGACATCCACAGCTGAATAGTGTATCAGGTCTCCAAGAGTTGGACAGGGGGGACGTAAGGACGGCACAGACAGAGGACAGGTGAGCCCTCAGGAGGATGGTAAAGGGTGTCATGGAGCTCAAAGGGTGCATCTCCTTACAAATCCCCAGCCGTCCAAACCACAGCCCGACAGTCTTCTCATGTTCCCCCAGGGGACTCGTTTAGCCGCCGCGCCGCTCCTGCTTTTTATGAATCACCCCGGACTGTAAATGTGTGTCGCCGCTCATTACGAAGGAGATTGACTGTGATTCTGTATCCCGGCAGGTCACGGGGTCGGCCCTTCGGAGGAGGTTGAGACTTCTAAGGTTGCGAGCATCGACTCATCACCGGCATCGACTCATCACCGGCCGACATGCCACACCGAGCCCGTCGGACGGCTTCATCATCATTAGCGAGTGTGAGAGCCTGAGCGTGTGTGTTTTTTTTTTTTTTTTTCTCATCCCGTCCCTTTGTAGTGCCATTGTCTGATAGCTGCAGGTGCGAATGAGAAAATGTGTGGCAGGATAAATTCCGTTGTTTTATTTTCACCGGAGATGTCCGATAATTAGATGATTTTTGTGTTATTTCCCTGGAACTATAATAACCAAGTGTTTGTGTTTTTGGAAGGGTGCAGGATGGGGGGCGGGGGTTTGGAGGGGGAGACTGTGTTTTTACAAGCGAGATAGAGAGCGGCCCCATGTGCGAAGAGTCTCAGTGTGTGTTTGTGCTTTCTGGTGTGTGTTCCAGATAGCGCTGCTGATGGCTATCTTTGGGAGAGAGCGCTATTGATTTGGCTGGGGTAAATAATTGGTTGGGTCTACAAGCTGTCATGTTCAGCCTGATTGCGGAGCATTGGGTGTCTCCAGCAGTTATCTTCCTCCACATCCCTCTCTCATCCTTCTCGGGCCGTCTTAGTCTATCTCCACTTTTATTGACTCGCAACCCATATGACAATTCTCTATCCTTCAATTTGTGGCTATAATCCCCCCCTCGGCCCCCTCCTTTTTTTTTTCCTTTTCTTTTTTTTTGAGAGCCACATGCCTTTGAACGTTATTATCTACGTTCCAATCCTGGTTCTGCCGCTGTGGAGAGGCCAGGTATAATTTAGGATGACGAAAAACAGGGAAACGCGCAGAATACAGAATGAGGACATTTAGAGGGGTCAGAAGTATTACAGGCTCATATGGTCTGCCCTACTTTTCCCTGACAATAGTCTACATTAGCACCACAAAGTGGGCTGAGGGGCGGCACGCAGTAACGGTTGCAGGCGGCTCTGCGTGAGCATATATGTCATTAATTTCACTTCAGAACTACTTTCCCCACATGTTTTGCCCGTCTGTGCCCCGCCCGCTCGGAATCCCTCAGTATTGTCAGACGTCTTCATTCAAAACTTCACATCAAAACACCCACTGAGAGACACACTGTGGACTTTGTGGTCTCATTTCTATACGCTTGGGTCGCCTGGTGTCAAATTTGGGAGGCCCTGGCCCACATGAAGGCTCCCAGAGGGTCACCGAGCCCTGCGATTAGAAGGACATTAGCGACCCCTCACGAGAGGCTCGGGAACTGCAACGCAAACGTCTCACCAACTGTGCAAAGTTTACAATCACATGCTTAAAACGGTATCGAATGTGGGGTTTTTTGTCAGGCTTAGAATCGTAAAAATTGAACCACAAACTCAAGATTAATATCCCTGAGGAACATTTGCGGAAAAGATTTAATTATCTCTGTCTGGAGTACGTTTATAAACTATGGCTGCAGAGCCCCCCCGGGCACAGCTACCGTAATTATGAATGTAAAGTGACCTTCATTTAATTAATGCACGTTTTTCGCCGAAGACAGGTTCAATCTACGGTGTTCCGACGACGTTATAACTCGGTTTCCACGTAAGAAAATAAATGAATAAATAAAAAAACTTAAAAAAAAATTGTTGTTCTCAATACATGCAGATTTGAAAAAAAGAAAAAGGTTTTACTTGATTTTATCGTGCCGTAGTTCCGAGTCGGACTGATTTATCTGCTAAAACGCTGTCAAAAATATAAAAAATCGAACATTGTTGCTCTACTTGGCTTTTTACAGCGGAGGGTGTCGGACCGGGAGTTGTGGAACTTTCCGGAAAAAGCCGAAACTCTCCCCGGGCAGGGTGAGGCGGGAGCCGGCTAACTTCCTCCGAGCTGCCACGTCCGAGCCCCGGCCCCTGCTGCCACATTCCACCCGGGAAAACACTCTCTCTCACACACACAGCGGAGCAGAACACGGACATACACTCGGAGGAGAAGGAGGAGGAGGGAGCAACGGTAAATGTGACCCAACGAACCTCTCTGTCTTCGCTCGTCGCCCGGGAAACTTTGAGAAATCCGAACCGAGCAGATGTTTCCATCACTGCAGAGACAGAATCCATGAGTGGAGGTCTGATGATGAAGCGCAGATAGAGAGTCGCGTTCGTCTCTCCATAGTCTTTATTCTGTTAAGATTAATAACACATATTCCTCAAGACTTAATTAAGGTTGGTTGTTAGTCTGCGGGAGTGCCTGGCGGGAGCGGTAATAAGCGGGTCGCCAGGTTTGTATTCACCGACAAAATCAAGTTCGCTGTTACGACTCCATAAAGGTAAACAAGAGTGAATTCACAGCAAAGAAAGAAGCCTAGGGGTGCTGCTGTTGTTCCAGCTAATATGCAAAGAGTGCAGTGACTACATAAGCATGTCAAACACAGTTTACATAACATATAGACTAATGTCATCATTGTTTTCTCAATGAACAGAAAGCCTATCCTTAGAAATGGTATTCACAAGAGTACATTCGGCGTTTTCTTTGTCTCATCTCCTTGTCCAGGTCTACCATGGTGCGAGTACTTGTAGTTTCTCTCCTCTTTTCTCTCCCACTTGTGGTGAGCTCCACTGATGCGCCCAAACAAACCCCTGACGGTGGAACCAATCCTAAAACCCCTGTGGTCCAGCCCCTGGATGACCCAACCTGGGCCCTAGGTCTGCATCTGTACCGTGCCTTGCGTTCTGACCCTGGTTCTGTAAACACTGTCCTCTCCCCCCTGCTTGTCGCCTCCTCTCTTGGGGTTCTGGTGGGAGGTTCTGCCGGCACCACTGCCAGCCAAATCCAAAACCTCCTTAAGGCCCCGTCTGCCTCTGAGAGCAGAGCTCAGGCTGAGGGACGTTTGTCCAGTTCTCTGAAGAGCTTCACCGAAGCCAACGGTACTAGCTTCCACGTGCACATGTCCTCTGCTTTCTTCTCCAAGGAAGCTCCGTCCATCAACCAAGCCTTTCTTAAGGACAGTCTGGAGAAGTTTAAATTCCAACACCTGCCACTGCCAAAGGGGAACTCCAAGGGGGACCTGGAGCAGCTTCAGACCTGGGCCAAGTCGGGTCTTGGGGGATCTGATAGTGCTTCTCTTGGGGCTGATATCCAGACTAAGCCTGGAGGACTGATATTAGCAAACGCAATGCGAATGAAAGGTAAGAGGGACGTGCACCTGAACAGCAATCCACCACAGGTCAGTGGTTCCCAAAACTTTTTTCTCAAGCCCCCCTTTGATGATAGAAGAACATTGTAAGCCTCCCCACCCCAAATCAATCACACCTTCTTTGTTTTGAATAAACTGAGTCATGATATAGAAACTCTACATTAAGATTTTGCTCTCTAAGATATGTACATATTACTTCCCAGTTCAATTTCACAGTTTTTATAGTTTGTTATGCTGTGAAACAGCAATAAAATAAACTAAGAGATACTCTGATGCCTCGCGGCTAATCCAGTGCGCCCCCTAGGGGACGCACCCCACAGTTTGGGAGCCACTGCCTAGGTGGACTCTACCGAGTGTGTGCGGAATGCTGTAATCTCAGCAACACATGTTGCCTTTGGTCTGGTTTTCTCAAAATACTGGAAAATATTAAATTGATTAGGTAATGGGAAGTCATTACGACAAAGTATTAAGCAAACACATTTCTTCATGTGTCGTTTATCATTTGTCAGCGTGTCCTGGCTGCGACCTTGTGCGAAACGGCTCCACGGCCAACACACTGAGTGTTTCATTATGGTTGGGGACCAACTTAGATATCTAACGTTGCAGCTCGACTGAAGTGAGTGATGTTGAAACAGATTGGTGCGCTTTGTGAGTGTGGAGTGCCTGAGAATGTCACGGCGTGACTGCGTTGGACAGAACAATTGGCCGCCAAGTCTGAGAAATATGAACGCGTGCCCGCACACCCGCATTTTCTGCATTGAGACTACGCTGAAAGCCTCTCCAGTCAATTGCCCTCTATATCGTACGTGCCAGCATGCCCACCTGTATGCCGCGTCCAGGCCCGCACGTGTGTGTGTCTGTCTGCCTGTATTGCGGTAGACCCCAGCTGTTGGACACAGCAGATAAAGGATGATTCCGTGGTCTATCGCTGAGAGCTTATTCATCTTCCAATGGGGGGGGGCGATGCGTCATCTTAAATAATTGAGTAACAAGTGTCCAGCCTCTCTCCCCCGGTGTCGTGCCCAACATCTGCGCTCGAATCGCTCCAAGGCTGCGGCACAGCTTGGCTCGGATCTGTTCTTTGTGAAGGACTGCAGTGGTGCTCAGGCAGTGTGTGAGTGTGTGTTGTGTGTAGTGTAAATATGACGAGGCTATATTACAACCTCCATCTGTGATTCACCGCCTTCAGTCCAAAACAATGCAAAATCTAGGTAATCATCTCCCCAAGTGAAATATTGAGGTCTCCAAATAGCGATTCCTCTTTTTCTTTTTTCCCCCCTTAATTAGGTAAACCAGCGGCCTAATCATTACCGCAGCCTTTGGGAAGAAAATCCCTCAAAATATTTGTAAGCTGTATTTTTACAGCAGGTATTTGAAGAATTCAAGCATGTCTGCGTTTTTTTTTTTTTTTTACAGCGCAGTTAATTAAGCGAAATCATTAAACTGAACCTGATTGAGCAGATAATTCAAGGGCTGACAGTGCCACCTAAACATTACGTGTGGCTGTAAAGGGTTTGCGGATGTGGAAAGTGGATTTTTTGTGAGGGTTCTTGTCATTTCAGTCCACGAGTCAGGCAGCAAAGAGGGTGTTTCCTCCATCGGATTTTACATGGCGGAACTCTGATCATATGTTAAATTCATCATTTCGAATTGGAAATCTGTGAGAGCTCTGCCAGCACCGAGCAGCCCGACATAGCAGCAAGTTTTTTGTTTGTAGAGACGCTGGTTTAAATTTATCCTCCCCTTGCACTTCTTGTTCCTGTGGCTTTTTCTGTTTCAGTGCTTTTGTCAATGTTTATCTTACCACTAATCTATCCGTGTCTCCTCTCGCCTCCTTCACACTGTTCACGTTCTTATCTGCCTCTATCTGCTTCCATCCCTTCTGTTTTTTTTTTTTTACTTCTTCTCCCAGGTATTCTTTTATTTAGAGGCAAAAAGAAAGGGCTGGCGGAGAGAAAACAGATAGACACCCTTTAGAAAATAGCATTCCTGACAGACTGTGCATTGATAAGCAATTTAATTAATTCTCTTTGTTTCACGGTCTCAGTTCATTATAAAATTACTTTTTTTTTCCATCCGAACCGACCCTTCCTTCGTTAATTTTGTGGTGAAAGTATACAAATTAGATTATATAGAGATTGCTGCACGCAAATTAGATTACACAAAATTGGATTCCTGTAGTTTTGATTCATAATTTAAAAGTGGTCAATAGACAGACAGCTTTTCGCCCTTGCCTCCAGTTTGTGGGAACTTTTTTGCATGTGTATGCGTGCGTGCCTGTGTGTGTGTGTGCGTGTGTGTGTGTGTTTGTTTGATTTAGGTGTCGTGAGCCCTGAGTCCTATTTCAGTGGGTAATGATGTAATGGTCTCAGAGATGGTTTGGAATTTCCTTTGGCTCGCCACCGGCTCCTCCTCTAGTTGTTTGTCTCGTTTACATCCATTTCACTTTATTATTCAAAGAGAGAAATTTATTGAGAGTGACTGCTGGGGCCAATTAGAAGCGAAAATCGGGTGTAGTTGCACGGTATGGACTGCACCCAGGAAGGGAGAGTTTAAGGTGGAAAGAATGAAATAATTTCGAGTAAAAAGCGAGGCAGGACAAATTGAAGAAAAATCAAGAAAAGGGGGAAAGAAGAAAAGAAACACTGGGAGATCTGCTGAGAGAGATTGAAAGACACGTAGGGAAGCAAAACAGCCCAGCTTGGGATTTCACAGTCGACACTGGTTTTCCAATTCGGGCGTTGTTTTCTGTCGTAAACAAACACTGGATACAGCAGAAGAAAAATAGGGGGAGATAATCCAGCTGTGAAAAACTTGTGCACAAGATAAAAAGGCATTTGGAATGAGAAAGACAATTGAAAGGGAGGGGAAACACAGCGAGCGCCCTCACGTTTCTCCTCAAATGATAGTTCCTTAAAATGCCACATCTACCTGTAATCAGAATTTGACAAGAGAGAAATGCTCAGTTGCATTGATTCTTTGTGTTTTTGCCTCGTGTTTACAGTATGTATCGAAAAGGCAGTGATGGATTTCCTTGCCGTGCAATGGTGTCATTGTGTGTTGTTGATGGATATTAATGTGCTGCGCTCTCACGCGGCGCCGGCTCCTCGCTTTTAGCTCCGTCCGGTAAAAGGAGATAACGCGGCGTAAACCCTTAGCAAGCTCACCTGTCTAAACACAACCCACACGCCGCAAACCACACAAAGAGCTCCAGACCTGCCATGGTGCCGGCGGGGCCGGCGGCGGCCTGCGTGACGCGCAGCTGCGGTATTTACACACTCACGCACGCATAATCACATCATCTCGGCAGCTTAATGCCACTTTAGGCGTCCCTCATCCTGTTGTTTTTGAATTCCAGCGCGATCGCCTTTCCGTGTCTGCTCTCAGATGAACCTCGGTAAGTGGCTGTGACTTGTGTTTGCACATCTCGTGGCCCGGAATCACATGCCACTTTGTTGCAATTTTCGATTGGCTCGTGTTCAAATGCGGCAGCGCTGGGCGAGGGGAGTGAGGAAAAAAAGACACATTTTATCCCCCAGGAGTGACAGAGGATCGGTTGTGATCTAGAGATTTACACCCGCCACCTCACGCCATCCATCAGTCTGTCGCCGCTGTGCTGAATGGGAGGAGTAGGCTTCTGCAGTTAAGTCCATCAGCAGCCCCTCCTGCTCTAATTATCTGCACAATTAATGAAGACAAGTTTTTTTCATCGTCTGGTGAGCATGTAAGTGTGTGGAAATCAATGCAGGGAGCACGAGAGATTCAGCCGAACGAGACAGTGCTGTGAAATAGCAGGTCTCAGGTTTCAGAAAACAACTCAGAAACCTTAATGTTGGCAAACCTTGCCAATTTTTTCCACAAACAATAACGCAAATTGTATCAATCTGTTCCTGACTTGCAAAAACCGCTGTTTCAGAGTGTTCTAACCATGTAACACAGCAAATACAACCATGCTAAAACGTTTAAAAGCAGTGAAAAACCATGTAAACGTGCTTTCAATCAGGAGGCTTCCAAGTATCTCAAGGCATTCCTTCCATTGTTTACCATGAAGAGTAAGGTAATGGGAATTATTCATCATTCAGTCCTGTTGGTGCTTGTACAAGCATTGACATAATTTACATTAATCTTGTAGTATATGCCCTCAGACAAAACTTTATTTATTAATCTGTCCATCGGCTGTGACAGGAATTTATGAGTTGCGTCCTCGTGCGAAAAATTCTAATTCAATCCCGATGTGATTCATATCTTGAGAAAGCCGAGGCGGGCAGCACCCAGACTGTTGAGGTATGACTGGAGGTGGAAATATGTATGTATTCAAGTCGTGCACATTATACTCAAAGAGGCGGTGCTCCTTCAATTTTTTTTTTTTTTTTGGTCTCTCTGTCAACTTCCAGGTCTGTGGGAGAGGGAGTTCAGCGTGGATCATGGAGATCGCCGCACATTCCTCGGCAAACAATACACAAAAGTTGCGATGATGCACCGAGCAGGTAAAAACACTCGGTCATAACTGCAACCAAATGAAACCCAGCCTTGAGATGGCAGCGGCGCCTCTGAGGCCAACCCGGCTTTATTGAAATTTATCACCGGGTGTGGATTTCATCATTTATTTATCTACACGCCCTTTTTTATATTTCGTGCTTTGTCTTAAACTATTAACAAGGCAGGATGAAATTCCAGTGGCAACAGTGGTAATCAGTGAGCATTGTCTTGTGTTCAATTAAAAATGACGATATAAACAACTTTATGGGTGGAATTGATGCATTCTGCTCCCAGCAAGTGAAGTTCAGCCCGTGTAGTGAAAGAGAAAACCAGGCAGAGCGAGCAATGAGGAAGCATCGCCTCAAAATCCATCCCCACACCCTGTAACCTCACTCTGCCCTCAGGTTTGTGCCGATTCCACGAGGACATTGCAAACATGGTGCAGGTTTTGGAGGTGCCTCTGTCGGGCGGCAAGGCCAGCGTGGTGCTCCTGATGCCGTTCCATGTGGAGGACCTTACTCGCCTTGAGAGGCTCCTGACCCTGGAAAGACTCACTAAGTGGCTGGAGGAGGCCCGGTCTACCAGCGTGGCCATCTCGCTTCCCCTGGCCAACATCACCAACACACTCAATCTGCAGGTGAGTTAAATACACAGACATTTGTGAAGTTTCTCGCGGAATAGCTTTGCACTGATAAATTCAGTACCTGTAGGTAGGTAGGTAGGTAGGTAAGTAGGCAGGCAGGCAGGCAGGCAAGTAGGTAGGCAGGCACGCAGGTAGGTAGGTACAGTAGGTAGGTAAGCGCGTACTTTATTGATCCGATGATCATGCAATCCAGGAAATTAAAGTTATTTAGTTACTTAAATTCAAGTTAGCTAGATAGTTAGACCCGCGTTAGTTGAACGCAAAATCCATGCATCAAGTCATTACCTACCTACCTACCTACCTACCTAAAGGACCCAGCAGCTCCGGCTAATACAGAAGGAAGGAGATACTAAAAAAACTTTGGAGCAATATACAATAGCAGCAAGAACGGACTAGCTAGCTAACAATTTACACTTCTCACGTATGAAGGAACTACCTAACTAACATATACAGTATATATACTGTATATATACAATTATATATACATTAGATATACAATTGACATCATACAACATTATTACTTGTATGTATTGTACATGTATTGTACATACAAGTAAAAATGTACATTTTCCACTTATTAGAATGATGTTACTTATCAATATGATAGAAGATAGTAGCCTATGTACAGCCTGCAAGTACAGTTATGCAGATACAATGCATCATGTGTATGTTCATGAACTAAGGTGTGTATTGCTGACGTCTGTTGCATGGGTCAGGGGTGTTGTGTGTTAAGATCGTTAATTTTATTGTAAAGATAACAGGATTGATGATAGAATTCCTTCACAATTTCAGTGAAGGTGAAAAGACTCCCAAGACAATGCAAACAGGCTGAGGCCTCACCTCACCCTGTTTGCAATTCAGCTTTTAGCTGAAGTTGAGCTCATACTGTAAACCCAAACTTGAAACACTCTGAAGTGGGTTCCATAATTACAAGATCCCTTGGCATCTGAAAGAATCCATTGAAATCCACCACGCCACGTCCACAATAGCAGGAGGAACCAGGCACACATTTTCCAGTCCAGCTTCGAAACCCCAACGGGGACGGAGGCCATGATTCAAACAGGCAGAGAGACTTTCTGCGGCCTCAGTTTTGGGCATCGGCTTTGCAACCCCTCCCGACTTATCCATGACACCTCGTACCGTTTCAGGACATCTTGTTCCCTAAGCAGCGCTTCATTTCTGAGGCGGGGTCCCATCGCGGCTGCTGCTTTCTCAGCACAGCTGTAGGTCAGCCGGGGTTTCTGGAATCCTCCCGCAAGACCGTAGCAGGCTCGGCCGCTAAGCCAGGCTGAAAGTTTAGAGCAGCCCATTTTGAATTCGCTCCGCTGCCATAGCCACCGCAACCCCCCCGGCCCTGGAGCAACGGGGCCTCGCCTGAAGAGAGACTTGATGGAGAATTAATAGCTTTAGTATGTTTGGGTGTGTGATGTTTTGTTCCTGCTGTGACCCGAAGGTGTCGCGGCCTGAGTTTTGCGGTCGACCTTCCCGTTTGATGTGTGTCGCCCATGTTGGCGCGTGTGCTCGCGCATGCATTGCGGGCGATGCCATTACCGTGTCTCAAATCACCGCCTGGCTTCATGTTTATTCTGTCTGCTGCTGTCCTCCACGTGTTTTGTCTGTCCGTCCTTTCATTCCACCTCTTACGCTTTCACATATTCCCCCCCTCTTTAAAAGCTCTCTGGCTTTTTTTTCTTCTTTTTTGCCTTCTCCGCCCCTCTGTGTTTTTTTCACCATTTTCTTTTTCTTTTTTTTCTCGGCCATCGTGTGTCTCTCTTGACTGGCGCTCCTCGCTTATCTTGGTTCCCTTTCATTCCCCCCTTTCAAGACTCATTATTTCTGTCCTCACGTGTTTCTTCCTCTCCTCCCTCACTCGGCTCCCTCTGCCCCCCTCCGCTCTCTGCCTACTTGTTCCTGCCCTGTTTATCTCTTGTCATTCCTTTGCCTCTTTCCCTCTCCTCCTCCATGCATTTTTCAGCGGTGACCTTCATGTCGCTCTGCCTCTTTTATGGCTTTTAATAACAGCAGGCATGGCAACCTCAATACAGACACGAGCACTAGCGAGTTCAGAGAGCACCGCTATCTCCCCCTCTCTCTTCTCCCTTTAAGCGATGGCCCTCCAGTTAGCGTAGCAACAGGTCAGTGCGGCATCAAGCCAAGGCCTCGGAAGCCCAAGAGGGAGCTGGAAAATCGCCATGACCCGCACCACCTTCCTGTGCCTTGAAGGCATATCGGGAGCGTCAAGGCAACGTGGACCCCACCTTCTCTGCATATATGTTCCTGTTATGGTCCTGCTATAGCCATCAAATGGCCTGACTTTAATTTTCTAAGAGCACAAGGTCTGCTACATTACTTTACTGCACGGCCCGTGGAGATGGCTAGCTCATACTTGTGTGTGTGTGTGTGTGGGAGAAAGAGTCGCTCAGATCGGCCAAAAGAAACACGACTGAGTCCTAGTTGCTGACTGACAGGCCACAATGTTGCTGGGTGTGATGGGAGAGTGTGTATTTGGACAAGATATGGGTTGGCAGCTCAGGCAAGTCATCGGGAGTAACGCGGATTTCTGTAGGTTTGCTGAGTTCACGCTGTTTTTCCGGAGGCCTCGGACAGTCGAGGTCAGCGCCGGGGTAATTTGTGATGTTTTCAAACCAAATAACGGCGATGTCTTTCAACAGATGGTCGAGATCGAGGTTTCAATCAGGGGGATGTGGTTTGGAGTTGGTGATACAGTATTCGGTAATAGAATAGTTGTGAGCAGCAGAAGGAGCGGGAGAATCGGGGTTAGTCCAACCTGGCAGACACAAAGGACATACCAACAAAACCCATTTCCCCAGGGCAGGACACCGACTGGAACCTATTACCGCCTTCTCCTCAAACATCAGCGTGCGTCCTAACCTCATCATAGGCCTCCCAAATCCACTTTGCGCCTCCACACCCTGCCTTTTTCTGTTTAACAATCATCTCCCAAGATTGTGCTGCCATGTTCCCGTGCTAGCCTCGCCCTGAAGAACAAGATTTTGACATTAACATTGTCAGGACGCTCCGGGGAGCAGGGTGCAATCTGGGACTAAATCCCGAAACAAGGTTTTGACACGGTTATACCATTGCAGAGTACACAGCAGGGACTTTGCTCTCATAGGATATAAAGATATAAGACCAAAAACTCAGCTTTGATATCTCAAACAGCTCAAAGTACGACGTTCATAATAAACACATAGTGTAACACGTGGTTTGTAATGGTCACCTTATTTTCTCCTCCCCCTCCTCCTCTGTAAGGAGCGTTCATTTGAGGAATCGTTCTAAAAGGTCCAAAGCCGTGAACGAATGCCCATTCCCCTCCAATCTCATTCCGTCCCCCCTGACCAGCCCCCTGAGGGCGTCGAGGGGCCGCCATGTTTTCTCTGAAGATCATTTTTCCAATTGGATCGAGCAAATAATTGCTCATCACCCCGAGTTAATACTGTTTACCACTCTGGCTGTCACTGCCGTGGATTGCGCGGACCCCTGGAAGCGGCGAGGGAAGCGCCCAGACAAACAAAGAATCAGTGTGTGCCTGTTTGTGCCGTTGTAGTTTTTGTGCTCTGACACTGGCGTTGTATGTGTCGGGGTAAATAAGAACACACCGGCACGCTCGCCACAGCCATGTTTCATTGATTTCTAGTTTATCCAATCCCATCTTCCCCCTCCATCTCTCTATCTCGCCTCCCACGCTCCCAGCAGTCCTCTGGACGCAGGTCCCGTTCATATTCTTTCAATCAGAGGCTGAAATAAGATTAACGCTCGACGGGCAGGTAAACAGGGCGGGCGGTAATGGAGGATGGGCGATGGAGCGGGCAGCGGGGCGATGATTGCTCAGGAACAATGCAATGCATGACAAAAGAATAGAAGCGCAGACAGCGGCAGACTTCAGTTTTGTTTTTTTTTCTTTTCATCAAACGTTTTTTTGTTTTTTTTGTTTTTTTCCCTGCCTTTTTCAGTTTTGTTTTGTTTTAAGTGGTCTCCCCCGGCGAAGGGCAGAGTGCGGCGTAGGCCAGAGACAGAGAGTGCACTCTTAACAAACCTGGCCTCGAGATCACTGACTACGCCATCCTCATCACTCTTTCCCTCCCACTCCTCCTCTGATTCACTGCTGATCAGGCCACACTTGTGTGCGCGTGCACACGCACACACACTCGCGCACAGGTAGGAGACTAATGGCCCCGCCTGCTCTCCACTCCGGCTGAATCCCTCCTCAGTGACTAAGACGTATGAGTGAGCAGCTGAGAGCTCACTCTGTCATGCCTAATGAGGTCAAAAGGCCATCAAATATTTACAGTAGCGCACTGTGTGGTATACAACGTGGAGTATGGAGGCGTTAGGGGGAACGTTTGCAATCCTCCTTGTGTAGGTCGGCATTGGATGAATTAATCAGGTGTGTTTCATGGCCGCTCGCTAACAGTGAAAGCTGTCCTTTCTCCAGTGGTAAAATGGCCTTGTGGAACAAAAGGCGTGTGTATGTTTACACACAGGCGTGAATGAGAGGGGGAAAATAGCAGCCCTGCCAGAGCAGAGGAGGTAAGAGCTCTGCAAAATAACATACTAATAGGGCCGTTGCTCATGAGACTCCGTGAAGAGGTGCAAAAGCTTTGAAGCCTCAAGAGCCTTTGCTGTGAGAAAGAGAGATAGAGAGGGAGATGTGTAAAAAAAAAAAAAAAAAAAAGGCAGCATCAAAAATGGCTGTGAAATACAGCCGTGACGACACGTACACACAGCCACCCACATCACATGTAAGGGCCAAGTTTTCAAATCCACTTAGCACATGTGCATTTGTTTAAGGCGGTGCCAGCTGTAAGGACGTGCGTGGCAGATGTGGCAGGTAAACTGTTAGTTGACGTAGAGGGGGTGAAAAGTAGCGAAAGGCAGCGGGCACTTTGTGTTTACGCAGCCACCACCAGTATCTTGAGCGGGAGGTTCCCACGGGTTCTTCACACCGGAGGCGACGCGGAAGGAGGTCTGACGGCAGAGTCTTCTCCTTCAGTTCCATTGTCCAAATTCTAAATTTGAAAATCAAAACGCTCCGATAGCCAAGTCTGTCTTATACGTGAGAGGTACAGTTAAGACTTCAACTGAGGCTGTATTTGTCATTGTTTGTACTCATACCCAAGGTGCATATCTAACTTAAAAGAAGAAAAACAAGACATATCAAAAGAACAAAGGTACACGAAGTAGTGCATACTTTGTATACATTGGGGGCACATGAGGCGACTCATACTTATGGGGCATATGAACAATAATGATAGATATACTGTAGATATGTCAGTAATTATAGCAGGGAACCTCATAGATAACGGTACTCTCTGGTCAAAAACACAGCAGGCATAACACAACCATGCCAGAACCTTTTTCAAAACAATGCGCAATCGTTCAAACTGACAGAGGGAGACAAGGTCGAGGAAGATTTCCACAGAATTTTCGCCCACACTCGCACACACATGGCAGGGATAAGTAAGAGAAGTACCATCCACCATCCCACCCAGGATGTTGAAGTATTAGTTAAAGATGTCTAAGCTCTCATGCTCCTGCTCCTTTAAACGTGGTTAAGGACTCAGTAGTTTTTCTGAATGTTGAAGGCTGTGTTGGGGATGGTGAGCACTGCCTTTCTTGATAAAACTGTACGTCTTCATGTAGCAATGCCTGAGAGTTGCAGGGCATATGAGCCGTGAGTTTGTTTCGTGAGGGTTGCCAGTCATCCAAGTCATGGAATCCGAGTGGAGGTCGAAACAGATCAACTGGTCCTGCTCGGGTCTTGAATACGCTGAAAGTACCACTTTCGCTCCTTTTGTTGTGCTCCCAACCTGGATCCCATCAGCTCCAAGAAGACAAACAGCCAGGCCTCCCTGTCTTTTTACCAGACCAGAACCAACCACGTCCTGTCGCCAAGAGTTCAGCCTCGGCTTGGAACCCCCCCATACTGTGACTGTGAGGCAGAATATTAAACGCACAACTCAACCATTAAATGGACAAAATGGGGTACAGGGAGTGTCAGGGTCACATTCCGTGAGACTATTGTCTGGGCTCACACACAAGCGTTCGGTAGCATCAGCAGTGCACCCACTGCTGTCCTATCCAAGATTCATGCGGTGCTTTACAGAGAAAGGGCACCCAAAGAGCACCTCCCTGAGGCTCCATCCCGCCCCTGTCTCGCTCTCTCTCCCTCTCTTTCCCCCTCCATCCATAGAATGTGGTGCCACACCTCAGCAAGCACGAGAACTCCTTCGCCTCATCTGACACCACCCGTATTTTACCCATCAAGCCGCCATGGGGGTCCCTTAATTTTTAAGTACCCTGTAGTTAAAAACATAACTGAGGGCTTTTTTTTTGTCCTTGACACGCATAGTGAACATCTTGGATGAAGAGTGTCAGATAGGAACGCTTTAAATTTAGAACGCTCAAGATTTTAACAGCTGTCGCGTAACGCGACACCACAAATTCTGTAATTTCAGGCTCGTGTGTGTCGTCGCTGAATGCCGAGGACTTCTGAGAGGCAGGGAGCGAGCAAACATGGGCGTGAATGACAGACTCTTTTCAGTGACAGCGTTGGTTTTTAGTGCCCGGAGGAATTCCCTTAACTCCGGCTTCTGTTTCTCGGACAGATAGCGTGCGAAAATAATCAACAATGGAGATGGAGGAGCGGCGGGTGTGATGTATACCAGGGAGAGCGGCCCTGTCAGAGATAGAAGGATGAGGCAGGCAAGAAAAAGCCCGAGTTAGAAATGGAGACAGAGGAGGATAAAATGGAGGCAGGCCGGCCAGATGAGGAATGAGGATGCCAGGCGAGCGGCAGATCAGCAGAGGTAGACAGTGATGTAGTGGTACCGAGTGTAAGGAGAGGAGGAATAATGGATGAGGACAACAGAAGTGCATTAGGACAATTGGTAGCGTGTATTGGTGTGTGTGTGAGTGTGTTTGAGAAAGAGAGAGTGAGAGGAAGAGGAACCTCGGCAACAAGAAAACAATAAATGTGGAGTGAATGATGCCAAACAACTCAATACCCACTAATTGATGCTTAGAATGGAGGCAAAACCTCCAGTTTTGGAATATCAGCAAGTATTGCAGATGGATACGCACACACACTAACACAGGCCCACACACACACATGTGCACACACACACGCAGTTCCTCCGGTGGCCCCCGGGAGGAGGCTGTCACTGTGAGTGGCCCCATGCCACAGGAGGATAAACTACCTGTCACGATGACGACTTTGTGTGGAATTCATATCAGAGGCAAAACAAAGGAGGTGCTTAGGTCACGGGGCATCGCTCTTAAATTATTCATCCTCTTCCTCCTCCTCCTGTCTCCTCTCTGCCTGTCGTCCACTTTGTTCCGCCAGCTCACAACAAGGACAACTGTCATATACCCCTTCTACTCAGATTTTGGGATGAGAGGAAGAGTGAATGCTGCATGTTTGGATGATTATTCGTGAAATCAATGTGAATTCCTCCCATTCCTCAATTCCACTGTCATTGCATTTTCGAATCTGTTTTCCCTCCCCTCTCTTTGTTTGGCTCCCTCCCGTGCATAATTGATCACCGTCCTGGCAGCTGCTCATTCGCAGCCCCTGGCTCGGCGTCTCTCCGGACGCGGGGCATCTTTCGGGGACGGCTGCGAGCTCTGGAAGAAATCGATTGGACTCAGTCCCGAGACTGCTGCATTAAATTTCCCCTGCTGTGTTTGGTAACGACAGAAACACTTGGCTGCGCTGGGCCTGACCGACCCGTGGGACCAGAGGGTGGCCGACTTCTCTGGCGCGGCGGAGAAGGGCCGCGGCGAGCTCCACCTGGGCGGCGTCCTCCACTGGGCGTCCCTGGAACTGGCCGGGGAGGCCGGCGAGGGGCAGGACGGCCTGGAAGATGAGACGGTGCAGAGCCCCAAGCTCTTCTACGCCGATCACCCCTTCATCGTCTTAGCCAGAGACGACAGCACCGGCGCTCTGCTGCTGATGGGCGCCGTGGACCATGCGGGTGGGGAGGCGCTGCACGACGAACTGTAGCGCCTCCTGTACTCGCTTTGATCCGTCCTTTGTTCCTTTTCTTTCCCCGACACGCCGTTTCTCAAAGACTTACACTGCCTGAGACGTTGTCACTCACCGTTAGTCCGTCTCGGCAGACTAAAGCTCACTGTCACTGAATCGTCTGGCACTGACTGGCACCGACACGACCGTACCTGACACGTGCTCACACACACACACACACGCTGGCACACGCCTGCTGACACCTGCATGGCATGCATAAAGAAAATACTGTGCAAGACTTTACCGGAGTTGACAGATTTAGCTGAAAAGGTAGCTTGGCGAGTCATGGCGTTGACATTGAGTTTCCTTACTACCTCCCTCCTCCCTACTGTCCCATGCATGTGCAAGCACACATACACGCAGGCACGCACACACACATGGACACACACGTATAGCGTACAAGTCCAGTGCAACAGAAAACTAAACAACAAACAGTAGAACACCGACGAACGCCAACAAGCTGACAAGCAGATGCAGTTGTGCTGACAACACACCGCAACACAAGCAACAGCAAAGAACTTGGAGCACAGTCTCACACTGACGTTTTCGCGCGCGTGTGTGTGTCAGTGTGTGTCCTGATGGACACATCAAGGGTGCGCACATAGTCTCCTTCGCTGGCAACGGGGCCCCCGCAGGGTCACCGGGGACACGTCGGGTAGAGACTGACGGATGGGCCCAGTGCTTATTGATGAGCAAGCTAAATGCTAATGGCTGTAATGAGTCACAATGCTTGTCAACAACATGGCGGGGACACGCTACCTCTTAATCTGCTCATACCTTTGACGATTAATGATGCCACTGTGTCATTGCCATCCCGCACAAACGACGTGGTTTCAGTTAAGTTGATCAACCTCGTCCAGTGTCGCGATAGCGTTCGGAGTTCATCCGTTTTCTCTTTGTCTGGCCTCACCAGTAGATTCCATCAATGACAGAGTTTGGCTTGTGGGAGCGAGCAATGTGGGCCACATGTTGGACCGCTGCATTTCAAAATGGGATGTTTAGCATTGCATTACATTGAGAGAATATATTCTTACACAGCTGTCAACTTGATAAAAGGTGTAATGTAAATGTATTAAATGTGTGATACATTGCAATGTTCCAAACACTCATTCCTTTGAGGATTTTTTCGCCTTTGAACAATAAGAAAACCCAGACGACCAAACATGTACTTCATTTTCTTTGTAAATATGTAAGTATATCCTACATCTGTTCCTAGGCTGTAGTATGTGATGGGGCCGGACCATGTGGTTGCACAATGCATCTGTTGCAGGAGGATCCCTGTCTAACTGGTTGCTACATTAGCTAGCCGCTAATGTGGTCCTCTGCACATGTCTCCTCAGCAACAGTGTGGGTGTGTGTCTGCATTAATATGAGAGTAAACGCACAACAGCGACCAGGGCGTCTGCAGCCAAACGCATCAATCCTGCTCATTTCCCACACTGGCTCCCCACTGACTCACCTTCACGTTTCATTCAGGTCGGATCACCTAGAGCGCGCACACACACACACACACACACACACACACACACACACACAGACACACAGACACACAGGCACACACAAGAATGAGGAAAATAGCACTTTGTTCCAATTATAGCTTTGACAGCTCCTCAACAGCAAAGTGAGGCGTCATTGGTTCTCTCCCCTGTGTGTCCAAGCTGGTAATTGAAAA
>OMPJ01007421.1:1650-16071 GCA_900312935.1 Carapus acus | reverse complement strand
ATGAGACAATCAGACAAAATGTGGTCGTTTTACCAGGCTGCAGCGTGGGGAGAGCGGGGGGACGAGATGATTCTCGTTCCGCACTCGATCACTCTCTCCGAGCCCCCCACGTGTGACCTTTTTATTGATGCTCTGTTGCTAGGCAGACTACAACAGGATGCGAGGTAGATTGAGACATTGCAAGGCAGATCAAACTCGAATCAAACTCAACAACAGGATGCGACCGTTGGGGTGCGGGTGCACTGAAAGTTCAGCGATGCAACTACAGCTGGGACATCAAACAGGATGCGACCGTTGGGGTGCAGGTGCACTGAAAGTTCAGCGATGCAACTACAGTTGGAACATTGTTCGAAAACACTAAAAGGCACGTACTGAGGAGTCAGCGGAACATTGTTCGAAGGCACATCTCAATTCTTAGAAAAGGTGTTACATACGTGCAGAGAACGCTCATGACATTTCTATATATGGTAATATGTTGGCGCATAAGCAACTGCTTGTGCAGACAGAAGTCTTAACTTATCTTACAATAGTAATCTGAGTAAAGTCTCGTCGGCAGGATAGTATCGGTAAGACCACTGAGACAAAAACCGACCCACCATGCAGTAAATGGTACATAAAAAGTAAAATTCAGGAAACTAATTGTAAGTTAAGCTAAAAAGATGAGTTTTTAGTTTTGATTTAAAGGTTTCAACAGACTCAGAGGATCTGATGTCAGCAGGGAGGTTATTCCATCAGTATGGGGCCCGATAGGAAAAGGCCCTGCCACCTGCAGACTTTTAATTGACTTTGGGTATATGCAATAGCCCTGCATTTTGATTCCAGAGAGCTCGAGCCAGAATATAGGGTCTAATGAGGTCAGAGAGGTATACTGGGGCACATCCAATTAGAATTTAATAGGTCAGCAGAAGCACCTTAAAGTCTGATCTAACATGGATAGGAAGCCAATGAAGGGAGGCCAGGATTGGTGTAATATATTCGAATTTTCTTGTTTTAGTTAAGATTCTAGCTGCTGCGTTCTGAACCATCTGAAGACTTTTAGTACTGGCGCGAGGCAGACCTGAGAGCAGAACATTACAGTAATCCAATCTGGATGAAACAAATGCATGAATTAGAGTTGTGAGTTGTGTCTTGTCTTGTTTGTCCTCTTATTTTGATTTGACTTGTTATTGAGGTTACAGGCCTTTATCAGCAAATCACTTATTTCACAACACACATGCAAACCACAGCAGGGTGAGACTACATTCTTGTCTGTGATCAGAGTCTGAATAATGGAGCAATCCATATGTGTCATCTTGCAACTAGATAACCAACTGTGGATCTTAAGTGGCCTTTCAGGCACTTTGAGGTGTGGAGCACCAACCCAAAACTGCCAGGTTTTAAATCTGTTTGCCATCAGGCAAATCATCAACCATATACTGTATAGCTTAGAGAGAAAAAGCATGCTTGTCCCAAATATCTACTTTGTGAAGTCTGTCTTGGACCGTATGAGAGTAATCTTTATCAATAGAGTAGAATGCTTTTATTGTCATTGTGCAACATAGCAAGAGAATCATGGCACAACAATTAATTATATTCTCTGGGCTAGAAGTCACTCTGGAGTATAAATCACACAAGCCAGAAAATGCATGATAATATCGAAAAACGTATAAAAATTGCACCACATTATAATTCTCACTTTTATTGTAGCAATTTTATGAAACGAAACCCGGGACCAAAAATAGACATTTCATCTTAAAAGGCAAGTTATTGAATAGAATAGAATACGATACGATACAATACGATACAATACAATACACTACAATACAACACAATCCTTTATTGTCACTGTAATGTGTAATGTTTCCAACATCACTGTGAAAATCCATTTAGCGGCTCCACATGACAGCAGTGACATACTAAGAATCAAGAAACTGTACAAAAACTGCAGTATATATATATTAAAAAAAATAAAAAAGAACTGCAGCATAATGTGATGACAATAGTAGAAAGTGACTACTGCAGTTTAAGATGACTAAATCGCATAAAGTGACTATTGCAGTAACAGTGGCTGTGCATTCCTCTGGTCAGTTGTGCATTTGATGGTTGTGTGTGTGTGTATGTGTGTGTGTGTGTGTGTAGATAGGGAACAGGGAAGGTGAGATTGTCTGAGCCTCCTAGGAAAGTAAAGTCTCTGATGAGCTTTCCTTAGCTGAGCAGATGTGTGGGTGGTCCGGGTCAGATTGGCTGATATGTTAACTCCAAGGAACTTGAGGCTCTCCTCTCTCTCCACCTCCTCTCCTCTAATAAAGAGAGTGCCTGGTGTATATGCTGACATCTTCAACTTGTCATTATCACGGGCCATAGTTCCTTGGATCCTCAACTCCACTACCATCATACCAGTTCCCAAAACACGAGGCACTTCCACCCTGAACGACTTCACACCATGCCACGACATGCCTGGAAAAACAAATTTTCATACTAGCAACCACACGGTGCCGGACACTGTCGACCCCTGCCAGTTTGTCTACCGCCCCTACCAATCAGTGGACGATGCAGCAGCAATAGTCCCACCATACATCCTGCAACACCTGGAAAGCAGTAGAACATACAGTATGACAGGATGCTCCTCCTGGACTTCTGTTCTGCCTCATGTAGCTGAATAGCATCATTGTGCTATGCTAATATGCTATGCTGACTTGTTGTTCGTCTATTCAGCCAGTTTTTCTTTATCAATGTTATGAGCAGTGCCTTGAGGTCCACTTCCACAACAACTCCAGAGGCATGTGGCAGGGGATTAAGACCCTGACTGGCTACAAGAGCAACATCCCAGCCACAATACCATGAGACAACACCCTCCTGACAGTGGATGCCGTCACAATGGGTGTCTACATAGCCCTCATCCTCTTTGACCAGAGCAACACCTATGTGAGAATGCTGTTTGTGAATTTCAGCTCGGCTTTTGGAACAGTTGTCCACAACAACCTGATCACAAAGCAGGGCAACCTGGGCTCAGACAGTTCACTGTGTGCATGTATTTGGAACTTCCTCAGGAACAAACCCCAGTGCGTCAGGATGGGAGACCGCTCTTCCCCCACACTCACCCTGAACATAGGAAAGCAAAAGAGGTGCATCCTCAGGCCATCAGAACTTAAAGTGAATCTCTGTTGGGTCCCACACAGAACTGAATTGTGAAAAAGCAACAGGTCACATTATATCTCAAAGAGCTGATTGTAAATTATCATCCAACCAGAGCCCTGCGATTCGAAAACGCAGTGTTGCTGGTGATTCCTAAAATCAGTAAGAGTAGCTTACTATCAGGCCTCTCTCCTGTGGAACCATCTCAGTCCAGGAGGCAGACACCCTCGCTCCTTTTACTAGTGGGTTGAAGCTTTCCTTTTTGGTAAAGCTTATAGTCAGACAAAACTATGAGCTTTCCTCTTCTCCTCCTCTTTCTCGCTCTCCCAGCTAGAACATGACCAGTGATGACGGACCTCCAAACACCCAGGTCCTGCTCCTGGTTGGCATGTTGTGCATCAAATGCTGTGCATCCCTACATCTATGCATCTCTACAGCTTTCTCCGTCTCTCTCTCTCTCTGTGTGTGCGAGTCTGTCTCTCTCCCTCCCTCTCTCTTTCAACCCAACTGGTCAATGCAGTTGGCTGCCAACCTGCAGCCTGGCCTGCCCTTTTAAAGAAAGATTTTGTTCTGCACCACTGTTGCTAAGTGGGGATAAGTCGAGTCTCTGTGCGTTCATCCCATAGACTTTTTACATGTTGAGGAGCACTACCTGTTTCATCTTGGAAAGCTCCTTGAGATAACTTCTGTTATGATTTAGAGCAGGGGTGCCCAACACGTCGACTGCGATCTACCCGTCAACCGCAGAGGTAGTGTGGGTAGATCGCGTCATGCAGATGTACACAGACCGGCATGCGCATGCGCGCACAATGATGGGTATGCGCAGGCGCACACAACGGCGCCTTCCTTGCTTGCCAGTGAGTTATCGTTTGATTTAGATTCTAAATTGAGCTCCCAAAAGGAAGCTTAGTTTTTTTAAAAAGGCAAACTCAGCTCTCAGTGTTCAAATTGGTGTCCATCACTACGGATGGTGCACCCGCAATGGTTGGCCGATTGAATGGATTTATTGCCAAGTGCAGGGAGGACGACGCTTTTCCAGACTTCTATAATTACCACTGCATAATACACCAACAAGCACTAAGCGCGAAAATGATCAACATGAAGGATATAATGGATTTCACAACGAAGATTGCCTGTTCTATTTGCACCAGAACCCTTCAAAGACAGCTTTTCTGTACGCATCTGGATAACGCAGACTGTGACTACTCTCTGAGTTACTGTTGCACGCTGATGTCAGATGTACGAAGCCCGGCAAGTATCACTGGGTAAAAAAAAAAAAAAAAGGCCGCGGGAAAACCGCGCACGGTCTGCAAAAGCCATGCGCACGGCTTTTTTTTTTACTCATGGGTGCGCACGGTCGAGGGAAAATCCTGCAAAGATTTGGAGACCTCTGTCCGGAGATAAAGGTTTTTCTCAGTGAAGATAAACATGCAGAAAATAGCCGATTGAATGATGACCAGTGGCTGCTGGACTTGGCAATTTTAACTGATCTGACCAACATGCTGAATGAACTGAACCTAGAGCAGCAAGGAAAAGACAAAAGTATGATCAATATGATAAGCTCAATTAATGCTTTGAAACGAAAAATGCGACATTTCTCCTCAAAGCTCCAGCGTCATGATTTGGCAAACTTCAAAAAACCTTGTGTCGGAGTTGGAGACACAAGGGAAGTCATGTGTGCAGCTTGACAGTGTACGCTGCACAGGACAGACTGATAATCGTCTGTCAGAGTTTGACAAACAATTTCAAGACTTTGCTTTACTTGAGCCAATCGCTACCTTCATATGCCACCCCTTTCAGAAAGATGCTGAGGTTGTTTCACTCGCATCAAAAATGGCAATTGTCTTTGACCTGAACTCTATTGTAGTAGAGGAGGAGATTTTGACATTACAAGCCAACATTGAAGTCTAAATTTCATGGACAGTTCTGGTGCTTACTCACAGAGTACCCCAACATGAGGAAATGTGCAATCTGTTTGACTGCATTATTCAGCTCAACTTATTTATATGAGTCAGCCTTTTCTCACATGAAGATCATCAAGTTGAAGTACCGTTCCACCATGACTGATGATCGTTCGGAAGTGTGCTTGAGGCTCGCTGTCGGCAGCTACTGTCCGCATTATGCGTCTCTGGCTGGTTCCATTCAGTGCAAGTCAACAGAGTAAGGTAAGGACAAAAAAGTGTCAAGAAAAAAAAATGGTCAAGAAAGTGCAATGCAAATAAAAATGACCTGACTTGACTTCTTCAAACTCCCATTTGCTGTATTTCCTGTCGAAGATAGTCCATGGAACACACACATCAGAAAGACAGGAATGTCTTTGTCAAAAGAAACAGGAAATATTTCCTGTTCCAAAGCTAAGTGTTGGAGTTTTCCAACTTCTCTTGCCGGTCACCACCTCTTCCATGTCAGTTGCCATCCACTTCCTCTATCCAATTATGACCCACTTTGCAAGGCTATCTAACTCCTCTGCATAAATTGGCAGTGGTGGGGCTCATAAATTTTGCTGAGTACCAGGGCTCTAAGAATGTTGGGGAGAGCATATGCCATAGCTCGTGGACATGTTCTTGTTGGAGACACACCAATCACTGTGCCATTGTCATAACTGAAACAGACTTGAGTTTAAAAGCAAAATCAATTTATTTTTGCCATCTTTCATTTCAACAATTGTTATGATATCTCCTGAAGTCAATTTGACCTACTATGCATGAAATAGTCTGACGAGTGTGAGTGTTTGGTGTTTGTGTGTGTGTCTCTATAAGTCTCTGTGCACAAGAAGATCTGTCATCCGTGTCACAATGGCATAGCACAGTCACAGTTGTTGTATATCCAGGGGCTGCAATGTAGATCCTCACATTTACATGCATGCATGCACGTATGCACACACATACACAGAATTACACACTTGTCTCTAAGTAACTCTATGATCTATATTCCTACAGAGGGTCATGAGGGTTGAGAAAATGAATGTATGAACATGAGCATTATGAAACAACAATATGAAAAAAAATCGATGCAAATCTCCTCACCAGTACATGGAAAATCTGTAGCCTGCTCCTCTTGTTTGACCGAAAAGACAATCACAAGACAATATGAATAACCACTCAAAAAAAAAAACGTAGGTCACCTCACCTCCACTCTCCCAACATGGGAACTGTGACCTCATGACTTTCTTCATGACACCATAAAGCTCGGCCATCAAATTGAGACTTTCCCACCCATCCCTCATCTCTGGAATGTAGGGGGAACTGCCCGGATTAAATGTTCTCAGCAACTCATCTTCAACCTAAGGCAAAAAAACATCTCCATCGCTGATTCTGATCAAATGCTTAAATCTGACTCAGAGGGACTTACATCAACTCCACTAGGCAATTTGATCAAATGTTTTTTGCAAGAAGGCTGGGAATATAAGTTAAGGCAATAAGGTATAAATACAGGCAATAAGTCAATGTAACAAGGCAATACATTGAGGAAATGACAAGACTGTTGTCCTTCCAAAAACTACTGAAGGCATATGACAACTACATCAAATAAACTGGAAATATGCAGTGAGAGGATCTGAAAATTAGATTTCCACGTTACTTACATGATTCCCATCTTGCTCCAGCTTGTTATTGCTCCTTTATGGCATCAGAGGTAATGAAGCGTCTTCTTATCTCATATTCCAGGCTCAGTGAATGGGTTACCGCAGCTTTGTGCAGTTTCTTTGACTTAAACACTTCTTGCAGGGTCATGAAGTGTCTTGCCTGGGTTTTTTGGCTGTCTAGGAAGCAATGTTCCCTCTAATTTTGCATGTGTATGAGCACAAACGCCCTGAGTACACACAAACGCCCTGAGCAGCATTTACTGTACCTCTTTTAACTACGCCATATTGTTAGCTGTACACTAACTTGTAAAACAGTAGCATGTCCACATGAAGCATTGTTAATACCATTGACTGACTGCAAACAAATTTGTGTGAACCGCATCAAGCTATTGAGCGTTTATTGTATGACAGTTCAGCTTTGATTTGATTTTATGCACTTATCAATTTGCAGTGTGTGATTGTGCAGGGTTGCTGATTTAGGGCTGGGCGTCAAACTCATTTCAGCACGCAGGCTGCTTGGAAGGAAATCTATTCTTAGGCGGGCAGAACCATTAAAACCATGGCATAATAACTTAAAAATTGCTACTTCAGGTTGTTTTCTTTGTTTTAGTTTGGCAAAATGGTACAAACTGAAAATAAAGATGTACACATAATAAGGAATCCTCTTGACAAAACACTGTGTGTTGAACATTCTGAGAAAAAAAAACCCTGTGCAAAACATGAACAATTTCAAGTTGAACATTCAAAGGAAAAAATAAGAGCTGTAAAAAACATGAACAGTTTCAAGTTGAACATCCATCCATTTTCTGCCGCTTATCCACCGGGTTGTGGGGGCAGTAGTGTCAGGAGGGAGCCCAGACTTCTCTCTCCCTGGACACCTCCTCCTGCTCCTCTGGGAGGACCCCAAAGCATTCCCAGGCCAGCTCGGAGACAAAGTTCCTCCAGCACGTCCCGGGTCTTCCTCAGGGCCTCTTCCCAGTGGGACATGCCCGGAACGGCGGTGTTCAGGAGGCAACCGGAAAAGATGCCCGAACCACCTTAGCTGGCTCTTCTCGATGTGAAGGAGGAGCGGCTCCACTTTGAGCTCCTCTCGTGTGACAGATCTCCTCACCCTTTTAAGACTGCGTCTCCGCGGAGGAAGCGTATATCGACCCAAGATCTTGTCCTGTCGGTCATGACCCAGAGTTCATGACCATAGGTGAAGGTAGGGACGTAGATCGACTTATAAATAGAGAGCTTTGCCTTCCGGCTCAGCTCCATCTTCACCACAATGGACTGGTACATCGACCGCATCACTGCTGCTGCTGCACCTGGTGGGGGTTCTCAGCTGTTTAATAATCTGATGGCAGTGGGGAAGAAAGAGTTCTTAAACCTTGTGGACCTGCATCTGACACTCCTGTATCTCCGGCCTGAGGGGAGGAGTGAGAACAGTCCATGTTGTGGGTGTGTGGGGTCTCTGATGATGGAGGCAGCTTTCCTATGGACTCTATGATGGTAGATGGTCTGCGGAGGGGGCTCTGGTGCCCTGGTGATCATACCACTCTCTGCAGGCTTTTGCGGTCTTTTGCAGTCAAACTGCCGTACCACACAGTGATGCAGGTGGTGAGGACAGACTTGAACACGCAGCTGTAGAAGTTGCTGAGGATCTTAGGTGACATTCCGAATTTCCTCAGCCTCTTCAGTAAGTACAGCCGGTGTTAAGCCTCCTTCACTACCTGTGTGGTGTATTGTGTCCAGGTGAGGTCATCGCTGACATGGACCCCCAGGTATTTGAAGCTGCTCACCCTCTCTACTTCAAGATCTCGGATAAACAGTGGCCAATGAGGTCCCCTTTTCTTCCTCATCTCCACTATCATCTCTTTTGTCTTTTCTGTGTTGAGGTTGAGGTTGTTGTCCCCACACCATGTCACCAGACTGCCTACCTCCCTAATGTAGGCCATCTCATCCCAGCCAGTGATGCGTCCTATCACTCCGGTGTTGTCTGCGAACTTCAGAATGGTGTTGTCAGGATGGGAGGCGACACAGTCGTGGGTGAACAGGGTGTAGAGCAGGGGTCACCAAAGTGGTGCCCGCGGGCACCAGGTAGCCCTCAAGGACCTATGAAGTAGCCCTCATTGCCTAGTCTAAGACTAGCAACAATCTTTAAGGAATCTTCATTGAGAGTTTATTTTTGAATTATTGTCTCTGAGTGAATTATGATGGTTCATAAATACTGTGTAGAGCTATACATAAGTTGAAAGTGAGGGTTAGGGTTAGGGTTAGGGTTATCAACCTCTGAAAAAATGAGGAAATTTGTCACAAGTAGCCCTTTGTGTCACTCAGGGTACTATAAGTAGCTCACAGTGCCAAAAATGTTGATGACCCCTGGTGTAGAGGATTGGGCTGAGGACACAGCCCTGTTGGGTCCCCATGTTCATAGTGGACATAGTGTTCACAGTGACTTCTAGTGGAAAATGTAAGAATTGCATTTTTTCATTTCAAATTTTCGTCTTTCCATGTCAAAATTCAGCCTTCAGGTCGGCTTGGACATCCCTGCGGGCTGGATGGTGACGTATGTTTGACACCCTTGGTTTAGAGGGAACATTGCCAGGATTTACATCTTTGCTAGCTGAAGGCATACAAACGGTCTCTCTTCGTAGTTCCTGTCAATACACATGCTCTGAACCCGTTGGAGAGGCTTTAGAGTCTTGTTGCTGGAGCCTGACGAGAAGGTCGTTTTGTAATCCAGCTGGAGGCAACAAAAGTATGAACCAGTTTCTCAGCATCCCTTAAAAACAGCATGTGCCTAACCTTGGCAATGTTACGGAAGTGAAAGAAGGCAGTTCTTAACATTTGTCTTGTCTGCCAGTTGAATGACAAAACTTGATCAATTATATCATTAGTTTGTGTATTTCTGAGGGGTTCAAGACCAACAATTATTGCCTCAGTTTTATGTGAATTCAGTAAAAGAAAACTACAAGTCATCCACTTTTTTTATGTCTCCAAGGCAAGCCTGGAGTTTAGCTAGTTGGTTAGTTTCAACAGGCCTCATTAATAGATACAGTTGTGTATCATCTGCACAACAATGAAAATTGATAGAATGTTTCCTGATAACACTGCCTTGAGCAGGGGTCATTGATCTCTCTGAAACTGAGAGCTACTTTGTGGGTACTGAGTCATATGAAGAGCTACCAGTTTGATGCTCTCCTCTGAAATTACAAATTTGCTTTGTTTTACTCATTTACATCACACTGGTCAACACTGAATTTATTACTCAAGTTTTTTTTTTGTTGATTTAGGATAATTTTGATATGCTGAATCCAAAAATGACAATGTTTTTTCCTAATCAAGTAAACTTGCTGAACTAAGCTACAAATTAGTTTTTTGACCTTTTTATCTACATGTTTGGGGAATTTTCATGTCATATGATGCAAAATTATTTTATATTACTTACAATTAACAAATTCTGAAGATTTTGCATGTGCCAACTTCTGACCAATTGATTTTTTCAAATTACATGTGAAAGAAATGGCTTTGACGAGAAGATCTTCTTGAAATAAGCCTGACCTATTCTGCTACACCATTGTTCCAAACAGGAATCTGTTCGCAAGTTTCATAAAGCATGTTTACCACGCCTATTTTGGTACTCAACTTGGTGACCATGATAAAGCTTGGGTGCCACACATGGTATGCAAGTCATGTATCGAGTATCTATGTTAGTGGACCACAGGCAAGAGGAGATAAGGAGAGAAGATACACTTTATTAATCCTCTAAAGAGGAAATTACATAGTTTCACTCTTACAAATACACAGATGGAAGTATGCACACCATGTCATGCTGTAAGGGAAGGTCCAAGAGTGAGGGGGCTGCCCAGTCTGAAAGCACCCCTGAGCTTGATGGGGGTTGGTGCCCTGCTCAAGAGCACCTCAACAGTTCTCAGGAGGCTAAGTGCAGTCCCTCCAGCCATCAGCCCCAACCTCCAGTCTCTTGTGTTGTCACTGGGACTTGAACTCCAGTCCCATGGCAAAATCCCTTACAGACTGAGCCACTGCAGACCCGACTGAGAAAAATGGGTGTCATTTTTGGATTCAGCGATGCAAAATGTTCCCAATTAAACTGAAAATTTTTTTGACCTGAATATAAGACAATCCTAGATATATGATGACCCTCTTTTTCCAAGACAGGTTTATGGAAAAAAAGGCTTTTTGATGACAAAATCTTATTTCATCATGCAGAACATTTTATTTTAAAATTCTAATAAAACATTGATAAAATTTGTCAGAGAACAATTATTAGACATGCCCTTGCAATGGACTTCTAACTAAACAAAACATGTCATTTAAGATTCCTATTCACCAGCACTGTCCTTTGGCTCTCCACTCACTCTCACTGTCCTTGAAATACGCTCACACCCACACTGAGTGCATCCCCTTGTCCACTCGCCAATTCACAGAGCAAACATAGTGTAGGTCTCTTGATTTTTCCAGTGGGCATTTAGGGCATGATCACCAGCCAGAAGTCACTCTGTACTTTTTTATGCAAATTAGCCTTGAATGGCTCATTGAGGACCCGACCCAACACCTGGAGCTGGCTGGTCATCCAGACCTGGAATGATCACCAAGTCTCACCAAGGTGATCTTGCGCAGTATTTTTTTTTTTTTTTCAAGGGATCGGTCAAGTGTCTGCAGAATTAATCAAAAGTTTACATCAATTTACACACACACTCGCTTGTCGATTTCTCAGAATCTGCGATTTTTTGGGCTGAGAAATGCTTTGCGCTGAGCGACAGAGGGAGGGGAGAAGGTGGAGAGAGAGAGAGAGGGACAGAGAGAGGCAATGGTAAAGCTGTTCAAAACGTAGTCCCAGAAAATAGGGGATTTTCTTAAAAAAATATATCATCCTATATTCAGAACAATACCATTGTCTCATTAACTGTAAACCTTTCACCTGATCACTTGCATACGTCATTCAATAGGAAAAATGTCAAATCATGAACTATTTGGAACCATGTTTCAATAAATTATCAATTATGTGATGATAAAGAACGTCAACGTACGTGTTTTTCTTGTCAAGTCCTGTCAAATCTTGTCAAGTTTTCAACTAATGACCAAATCTGCAGCATTTGCTGATAAAATCCAGATAAAAATCCAACAGCTGCACTGCCCTACTGCTGTCCACGGACTTCTCGCACCTTGCCAGATCCCAGTAAAGCTGATTGGTCAAGGTAGCACACATAGCTGACACACATCTAGCCATTGGAGATGCCCCCAGTTGGATGTCGGAGAGAGTGGAGAATAGATGGGTTCCATTTTTCTGGTCCAGACGCACAGTGTTAGCAACTATCATCATTGCTTCAAAGCTGTATGTGGTCAGACTCCATGATAGTCATACAGTGGATCCGCAGGTCCGCGTGAAAATGGAAACAATTGTGGAGAATAGAGTGACAGAGATAAAGTTATTGACTCCACCAGAAGCATGGTCACACTGTAGTGGGAAATCAAACACAGCTGATCTAACCACAAGAGGTCAAACAGCTTCAAAACTGAAGGATGAAAAACTCTGGTGGTCAGGGCCCCCATTTCTGAGCTCCTCACAGCAGCCAGAGCCGTCAACCAAAGAGCTCTGTGAAGAGGAAGTACATGCTGGGCTCAAGTCGAGCCACATTACAGTCCAACTGAATAACACAGAAAATGCACCGCCAGATCCACTGAAAAGGTTGGAGAGCTACAGCAAACTGAGGACTGCACTCAGAATCACAGCATGGATAAAAGATTCATCCATAAGTCAAAGGAAAAAAGACAAGGAGAGCTTACAGCCGAGGAGTTGGCAGAAACTGAAAGACACTGGGTTTTGGAGGCACAGAATCAAGGTTTTCCGAGGGAGATAAGTGAAATTAGGGCCGGACGAGACATACACAGAGATTCAAAAATCAGAGACCTTAAGCCAGACATGTCCAAAGTCCAGCCCGTGGGCCAAATGCAGCCCGTGGTCAATTTTTATCCGGCCCGCAGCCTCCATCATAAAATACATAACGTCTGGCGCGCATTTAGAATTAATACATTGGGCAGCAGCGCTGTTACCTGCATGTGCTAAGTGCTGCCATCTAGTGGCTCAATTAGGAACAATAAATTAGTATATGAGTAATTGACCGAATGAGCCCCTAATTTTCAATTTCAATTTCAATGTCAATTTTGATATGCATGTTTCAAATGAACCAAAACACGATAGCTGAAAGTAAAATAAAAAAGCAAATGTGAAACACAGAATGGCTCGCTGAAATCTATTTAAATTAATTGCTGTTATTGTAAAGAACTTGCGTCAAGGTTGGCCCCCCTAGATTTTCAACACACCAAATCTGGCCCCCTTTGCAAAAAGTTTGGACACCCCTGCCTTAAGCCGTTTCTTGATTAAAATGGTTTAATCTGTGTGGGCAGGAGGCTGCAAAATTCAGACTTCAGCTTTAGTGAGCAGCACCATGGATCTTACCTTCCAATCACGGTCTTTCTGAAATATTGGTAAGACATAGCCATGACCAAGTGATGCACTCAGGAATAAAAGACACTTTGGTGCAATTGAGAAACAAATACTGGATTCCCCAAGCCCAACAAACAGCTCTGGAGAGAAGGCATACATTACAGGCATACATGACATTATTACACGGCTTGTGTGAATGCTTGGTTCTGATTGGCCGTTATTGGTCACGTGAGCGGTCATTATTTTCGTATAATGACCGCTCGACTATCAGTAACAGACCGCTGCGAAATCAGAGACTCAGAGTTGAACTTCCTGCATTCATATCAATCCGCGCCAAGGCGTTTAGTTCCACTCTGGATTGTTTACGTACTGTTGCCCGCGTCACGCTTCGTCACGGAACAAACATGAGCAGTTTAAAAATTATTTTTAGCATATTTGGGAAGTATGAAACTTTCGATGCGTGGGTAAGTATGGTACGTGTACTTCAGGCTGCGGCGACAAACACACGTCGGTAGGAGTGACAGCAGAGCGAATGTAAAAGCAGAGTACCTGAAGCCGTTACGGCACTATTTTCTCGCGGAGACGAAAGAATCGTAGCCTACACTTTTGCAGAAAAATGAAAGTAGCCTTGTTATGAACTATTTCTGACCACTGTATTATTCATTAATGTTTTAAGCCGTGTAATAAGCGCGATAATGCCCTTGTCGTCGGTCATTGTTGCTTGATAATCACTGACGCGTACATTATCCCGTACTTATTCACCTGTGCAGTTACCCATGCAGTCCACCTCGAATTGGTGTCAGATTTGTCAACCAAAAAATTCCTCCTGGCATTCAAGAGATTCATAGCCAGACAAGGTCTTTGTAGAGTTGTCTATTCAGACAATGCCGGACTTTCAAACGAGCTGATCAAGATCTCAGAATGCTCTGGAAGGCCATCAAAGAGCCTGAAATGCTCAAGTACTTCTCTAACAAAGGCATCACATGGAAGTACATAGTAGAACGAGTAGCTTGGTGGGGGATGTATTTTTTTTTCATGGCGCCAAAAAAAGTAGACCAATAAAATTGATGTGTGGTTCACAGAGGTCTAATGAAATTGTGCGATGCATCATGCGCACTTTCACAGTAAATAACGGCCCGGTAAATCAGTCGTTTGTATTCACCCTCATCAACCTGGAAGACACTCGAAGAAAAGCATACGGTGCCGCTTTTAGATTAAAGGCAATCCATCTGGCGATTGAAGAAGGAAATTGAGCTGCTGCGCGTCATTT
>OMPJ01007419.1:0-12382 GCA_900312935.1 Carapus acus | reverse complement strand
CAATTAATGTATTCCATTCATTCTATTTGTATAGCGAATTACCTTTCGTTAAAACCTTTAGAGAGAGAGAACCTCGGGTAGGCCAAGCTGCAGCTGGGCGGCCATCTGCCTTAACCTTTGTGGATTGAAAGAGAGAGAGAGACAGGGGCAGGCATTAATACACATTCAATGTACCTGAAAAGGCTTTTTTTCTTCAAAACTGTAAATTTGCATGTTTTTTTTTCTTAAAGACGGACAATGATAAATAAGGTGGTTTCAGGGGACACAGTGTTGTGCATGACCGTTACTGATAATTTCGTGTTTCTGTCACGGAGCAGTATTAACAGTGAATTCTCTCCTTAATGTCACGTCTAAAAGTTTGGTAGATAGAGGTCATCAAAAATCTAGGCAAAATTATCAGTTACGTGTCATCGATGAGCCATTGATGTATCCGTTTCTTTGTCAATCGCTTTAAATACAGTTCAAAGTTTTAGAGGCTATGGTAAATAAATGGAGCCGAAAAATGTCTGCGCTATCGCAACTAATTCGCGGTGATTCCTACATCAAGAAAGACACACACACGAAGGAAAAAGAAAAAGGCGAATAAAAAGAACAGCGAGAGAAAACCGGTACACAAGCGTGCGCGGGGACTCTCACTCTCGCTCTCGCTCTCTCTCTCTCACACACACACACACACACACATACACCTCTGGGATGTCTAAGTTTATTTGGTTTTTCAGATATACGGGCGTGAAACAATTTCAGCTACATTTTATCGAAAGATAGATGGCTGTTTCATTAGAGGTTAAATGGATCCAGTGAATCTTCTTACTGCTACTGATGCCAGAAATAATGGTATTGAATTAACAATCATGACAATGATGTTAGCGATGATGAGATGAAGAAGGAGATGGGGAATACAAGAATGACTACATTTGAATGAATAGCTGTGGAGCCGTCTAGATTTTGGGTTGCATTTCTTTTTAATCAAGTTAATAAATGGTGTGTTCGCGGAGAGTCATGATGTAATTAGTGATTAATACATCACATAAATTAAACACATTCTAAAATATTACACATGCACGCACACACACATATACCAAAAAACTGAATGTGTGTGTGTGTGTGTGCGTGTGCGCGCGTCTTTTGCCCGTATTCTGATGATAGAATAATGAGACAGCTAATGAAACAGCTCTTTATTTTTAACAATACAAAGTTGCAACACACAGCACTCAATCACTCAATCAATTTTTAATTTGTCTTACCCAGTCATATACACTACAACGTTGCAAAGGGCATAACAAGCACCATAACCAAGGTTGGTTATACCTCCCTTATGAGCATAAGGGGAGCCTCCAAAAACATTTTGAACTGTAAGAAAAATGAATCAAAGACATAAAAAACTTTAGGGCCCATTCAATGAGGGCTCACACTCCACAAACTGCTGGAAGAGGGACAGAAACTCAAATCTCTGAGTTAGAGGCATTGTTTAGTCTATATTTCAGTCTAATGTTTAAAATAAAGCTGAAAGAGAAGAGATGTTTTTTCATAGAAAGACAGCACATCTGTTTTTCCAAAATATTAGGTCTAATTTGCGGGTATTGTGTCCAACGTTCATATATGGCGGAGTTCTGTCAACACCTCGCTCCGCCCCCTGGCCTGGCGAGCAGCATGGATGGGTAGAAGAACCTCTTCTCCTCCCTCACTCCAACCCCCGCTCCAACCCCCTCCTCCTGTGGTGCTCTGTAAGGAGGATCTGGTCATCAGTTGCAGAATTATGCTGCTATCCCCAGGCTGAGAAACATTCCTGAGCCTCTCCTCTCCTGGAATTTTCAGCCAGTGATACACAGGACTTGAGGCCAGGCGGACATCTGACTGAAGGCGAGAGTGGAAGCTTTTACTAGGGTTCCCCTTGATTCATCTGTGTTCATTTTGGCTGGTTTGGCTTGTCCTTGGTTTTCCTGTCTTCTTTTGGGTTCTCTTGGGCCTCTGCACTGGTAGTGATGGCCTCTGATGTACGTGAATTGAACTCGTTGTTGCCGGCGGTTCATGCAGGACCAAGCCCCGGCTGTCCGGCCCTGCCAGTCAGTTCCCCTCCTCAGTGGGCTCCTGTACTGGACTTCCACACAGCAGCATCCCCATACTCTTCGCTGCCTCCCCCACACTCCTTCATCAAGCAGGAGCCAAGCTGGGGGTGTGCCACCGACCCCCACCCCCACGAACCGGACCCCCACTGTGGCCTCAGTGCCTTCACTGTTCACTTTTCGGGACAATTTACTGGCACCGGGGCCTGCAGGTATGGTGCTGCCTTTGGGGCGCCCGCTCCGCCGCACCCTCCGCCTCCACCAGCAAGCCAAGCCGCCACAGCTGCCAGCGGGCCACAGCACCACCACCATCACCACCAGACCTCTGCCCGCGTCTTCAGCAGCCCCCCCTATATTAGCAGCTGCATGGACACACAGCCCAGCGCTCGCAGCCAGACAGGTACTAGCTGTTGTTTATGTAGTGTGTGCGTAATAGGTGTGTTTGTCACCTGATGGAATTACACAGAAAAAAAACTCCTCAAGGCAAGCACAGTAATTCAATGATCAACTCCAAACAATATTTTGATTGTAGAGATTAGAGTGCATGAGATAGTTTTTATTTAACTTGAGAAATGCGGTGGAATTGATGACTTTGCTGTAAACATGGATAAATTACACGGGATCTGTGTATTTGGTTGAGTTCTGCTTGTGTCCCACTCAAGGTGTTCTATCTTTGTGTGTGTCTATGATGGATCCTTCCGTGGATGAGGGCATAATTAAAGTAACCTCGAGGGGCAATTATTACAGTTTATTTTCAGACCAAAAAGAGCTTCACAGGGCTTGAAAAGGAAGCAATATACATTAAGTATTATTGTTGTTGCTATTATTGTTAAAGCAACAAAAACAGCAATTATTAAATGATTAGACCTACTTCTACTATAAATAACAATGACGACATCAATAACGACAAAAAAACTAACTAAAAGAAAATAATGGCACCACAACTTCCAATAATAGTAGTTATTATTTATTAACAAATTATTCATACATATTACTATCATTCAATTTTACTTCGTAACAAAAGTTCTCTCAAGGCGCTTCCAAGATAGAGCAGGTAAAAACCAAACTCTATAACAAGACAATACTTTTTCAATACTAATGATACTACTCATACTAAGTATTATTATTAATATCATTGATATTACTACTGATCATACAAATCAATGCAATGCTAATAATGATGATCATGATGATCAAAATAATCATAATAACAATGAGTATAATAACAGTAAGAGCAACAATAGTAATTACAATGATCATTGTTAGTGGTGTTATTATTATGTTGTTGTTGTTATTTTATCTAAAAATGTAGTCACCATACATTGTGTTGTATTGTGTATATTGTGTGAATTGAAACAGAAGTAATTCAAAAAACACAAAAACCCTCTCTCTTTTTTGACCTCGTGCATTTGTTTGAGATAAAGCAGAATCAGAGTCGAAAACATAGATACTTGAATATAATTGTCATTATCAGTTTCACATATCAACTTTAGTTGCAAAGTTTGTGGGGTTTCTGATCTGGGAAGTCTGATGAGGAAGGAAGACTATGGCACTCTCACTCTAGAGGACTCTGACAGGTGAAAAGATGAATTGGGAGGATGATTCCTGTTTTTTGTCTCTTCTGATGATGATTGGTCTGTCCCCGAGCAGTAGCTTAGATTTTCACAATATTTGTTTAGTGGTATCTTAACATGTTTACGTGCTTCTAAACAGTCCAAAAAAAAAAAAAGAGGAACAGCTGAGGGTGACCGAGGATGGTAAAAAATTAAATTGAAAAGCAAGTTGGATTTCTTTGGTCTCTCTGAGAATCCTTTAAAAAGCCTGTTGTTGCCCTCTGTTTAGTTGGCTTTGGAAAATCTTTTGTGTAAAGAGTGTACTTCTTCCTGATAGTGGAAGCAAAGGGTGGTAACACCATGGTGACCGCAAGGGGAGACGGAGGCCCCTGAAAGCTCTGAAGGAGATCTAATGGATCGATCAGTGGATTGGGCCTTCGTGAACATCTGGGAAGGTTTCCAGTAAAAATCCGACTGAACAAGGTCAAAACACACTCACACACCCAGAGAAATGGAGAGAGGGGCAGTCAGAGAGACAGAAAGGCTTTAACAGTCAGGGCGAGTGGGAGAGAACATCTCTGTGTGTGGGAGATGGATTGAGATGCTCAGTGGGTTGTTGTTTTGTCTACTCCTCCCTCCATTTTCAGTCAGTTAAGTAAGCAATAAGAGGTCCTCTTAATTAAGTGTGTGTGTGTGTGTGTGTGAGAGAGAGAGAGAGAGCAAGAGAGAGCATACTGTAGTAAGAATGAATCGTGGCAACATATGAGATGCTTGGTGTCAGTCTAAGTGCATATCTAGAGTGTGTTCCGGAGAGCAGGTTTGACAAACCCTAAACCTCAACCTGAACCGTGAGTTGGAGTCCAAAATGGCAAACTCAAGGAAATCCATTCAAAAAATCTAAATGAGAAAGGAGGGAAAAACTGAAATTTAGGGCTTGTTGAAGAAAACCTAATTTAAACAAGGTTGGGCTCTCAGGGTTAGTTACTGCAGTAGATTTTCCACATTGGCATTGGCATTATCTGTCCTTGTTCCATGTCAGGATGAACATACTAAAGATTTTTACAAAGCATAGTTGAGGGAATAGGTCGCTCACAAAGTTGAGGAACGCCTCCCTCTTTAAAAATATCTATAAACTGTAAATGTTCTCCCTCACCTCTCCTGGGCTGGTTTTCACCTCAAGCTCAGGTCCTCTACCAGAGGCCTGGGAGTTTGAGGGTTCTGCGCAGGATCTTAGCTGTCCCAAGGACTGCATTTTTCTGGGCTGAGGCATCGGATGTTGTTCCTAGGATCTGCTGGAGCCACTCTCCCAGTTTGGGGATCACTGCTCCGAGTGCTCCCACAACCCTTGGTATTTCTAGACCTTTTCAAGCTCCTTCTTTCTGATGTTGGCATCTGCTGGTTTTGCCACATCTATCACCACCTTCCTCTTGTGCTCTTCGTCCATCACCGCAATGTCCGCTTGGTTAGCCAGAAGCTGTTTGTCAGTCTGGATGCTGAAGTCCCACAGTACCTTGGACCTGTTGTTCTCTACCACCTTCTGTGGTACGGTCCATCGGGACTTAGATAATTGAAGTCCATACTAGGTACAGATGTGCTGGACTGTCCAGGGGCATCTTTGCACCTTGGGTCTGATCTGGCAATGGTAGATCCTGGCCTCTATGGTTCTGGTGCTCAGGGTCTGTTCTTATGCTGCCATGATATGTGCCTCTGTGCTGTCTGCCAGTCCAGCCTTTTCCAGCCATTGGTAGGTCTTATTGATGTCAGCTACTCCCTCAATTTGGAGATGGTACATGCCATGTGGGGGTTTTTCCCTCCATGTCGCCTGCTCTTCATCTTCTGTACACTCATCGGGCCTCTGCCGTCTGAGACATTCGCTTAGCAGCTTGTCCTTTGGGGCCATCTTTGGTCTTTCACACTCACTGGTCTTCAGCCTACCTATTTCTGCTTTTTGTACAGTCTCAGGGTGCTGGGATGAAACCCTCCGTGCATCGTGAGGAGCTTGTTTGTCTTTATGTCTTTATGTCTGTGGCTTCTGTCCCCTCCTTTGGCCAGTTTATAATCCCCGCAGGGCATCTGAAGACTGGTGTTGTGTACGTGTTGATGGCTCGGACCTTGTTTCTGCCATTCAGCAACAGGTAGCAACAGTATTCAGTATCGGTATCGACCGAAAGTTGTCGACAGGGGGGTGGGAGGGTCTAGCGACAACTCTTTTGCTCGACCGGAAGTGACTACTTTCAGCACATCGGTGGACAGTGTTCCGCGGAACACCAGTTGGGAAACACTGTCTTAGGCACCGCTTTATTCACTATGCTCCCTATCTGCAAGTCGTTGGCTGATTGCTGTAATTGTTGCCCTTATTTTATATCTATCTATCTATACTGTATATATGTCTTTCTATCTATATCTATGTCTTCATATCTATCTATCTCTCTCCTGCTCTCTCCTGCTCTCTCTCTCTCTCCATTCATATATACAGTATGTATATACACGCTCCGCCGAACCCCTGACACTGTGTCATCGAACCCCTGGGGTTTGATCGAACCCAGATTAAGAACCACTGCTCTAATGTATTCCCTCTAAATTGATCCTTTGTGGTTTGTACCCAGGGATCCTCTCAAACTTGTGAGAGATGCTGGGAACAGCCTCTCTCTCAAAGCTCGGCTGTCCTCTATTTTCAAAATATATTTTGAATCACCGATGTACAATGTATTCCACAACCCAAAAAAGAACGGTGAACTGTGCGCACATCCAGTGTTTTAAACTGCAGGTGAGATCAGAGAATATTATTCATCTATACAACGGTTTGTGATGCTAAACAATGTTCCCTCAGGGTAGTTATCACGGTACATTAGTACACTGTGGAGCTCAAGTAATCCCCTCCCGAGGTGATGTCAAATGGATTTTAACAGCTCCATCATCTATGAGGCAGTCAAGAAAAGTAACATTTCTAAAATCTCCAATGAATATAAACATGACTATTCTGTGCAAATATAAAGCATTTGCAGTCTGAGAAAGTCAGAGTCTGAACTCTCAAACTAGCTGACCATCTAGCTTTATATGCCAATGGTTGTTGGACTCTCTGTCTAACCGTCCCAGGGGGGTGAGGATGGGCCGCCACGCCTCCTCAAGCCTCAACCTCAGCATGGGCTCCCCATGTGTGCGAAGTCCCCTACTCCACTCCCTCTGCACCATTGACTTCGCCCTCACTTACTTGAACAACCCCGTCATTAAGTTTGTGGATGACAACGCCGTTGTGGGTCTCATCCCAGGGGGGCCATGAGTCAGTGTGCAGTGAAGCAAGTGGTAGGGGAGGCTCCCTGACGATCATTATTCCCACAGGCAGGCTACGGGGGCTGCGCTAGTGCTAGCAAGGTTACAAAGGCAGCCATCTGACCCACCACTCCCCAACATCTCACCAACGCTAGATCCCTGGTCAGTGAACTAAGGCTCCAGCTGCTGCTTTTCCAGTTATACCCTTTTAAATGCGCCAGAACTCAACACCCATCAAAATTTTGTTACACAATGTGTATTGTTGTAATTACAGTAAATATTCCTGATTCCTGATTCCTGGAGAATACACCCTGGGACAACTCAAAGACTAGTGGCCTAATTTATCATCTTTGTGTGATAATAGACTTGATCTGACCTGATTGGCTGCATAAGTGAATACATGGGAATTGCGTAAGGTTGTCATGTGTTTATTCAATTTACACACTGGATTTCATTTTCTGCGCCCCATCACTTTCCTGTGCGCGGTGATAGGGGGATAGTGCGCAAGAGTGAAGTCTCGAGGGAACACTGACCATGGCCTGTCTTGCTGTATTGGAGTATTTGGAGAACCATGCGCTGAGCTGGCAGCGCGTTTTCAAATACCGTGCAGATAACCAGCGAAAGCACAGAGCGGCCTCTCAGCAGGTCCAGCTTACCTGAAAACAAACTGATGGATCTATGCCGTGATTCACAACTCGTGTTGAAGCTGGAAGACAAATCGCAGCAAAGACATCATACTGTAGTTCACACACACCCTGTGTCCACCTTGGTATTTTCGGCCTACCGGGGCATTTCAGCGTGAGATTGGAGACATATACAGCATCTCACAGCCGCAGCGACCCTCAGCAGAAATGTGTTGGCAGTGTTGGAGGGAATAGTTTCTCCAGCCCAAATTTACATCCAGTTCCCATACAGACATGACCAACAAGCCAAAATGAAGGATTCCACGCTGGCTTCCCAAACTTAATTGGAGCCATAGATTGTGCTCACATCGCAATAAAAGCACCGTCCCACAATGATTTTTTTTTTGTGAACAGGGAAGGATTTCATTCAATCAATGCACGGATAACCTGCGATGCAAGTGTGTATCTGTTTAACTTTGCTGCCCAGAGGAGAACCGCACCACCCGTTCACTCTGTGGAGCAGCTCTGTGGGCGTGCACTTCCGATCAGGAGGTCTGTGCCACTGACGCAGTATTAAAGGGATAGTTCCTACCATATATGGTCATTTAAGGGCGTTTCTGCATGCATACAGTATGACCCCAAACATGCACAAGCTTGGCAGTTACGCACAGGTGAGATTTATCAACACCGATTACATGTGTGCGTGCGAGCTGGTCTCCGCACGTCTTGTGAATACTTATTGGACTTTTTGGTACTTTTAGGTTGTTTGTATGAATTAGAACACTTATAATTAATTAATCATAATTAGAATTAGAATTAGAACACTTTCCAAATACAGTTAGTAAATGAAGCCTCAGTTTCTCTTACACCTGTCTTCTTCCCTGACGTCAGATAACAATATCGTCTGCAAAAATCATTGTCCATGGAGACTCCTGCCTAACACCATCAGTCAATGTTTCTATCACTTGCGCAGACAAGAGGGGGCTGAAGGTTGATCCCTGATGTTGCCCCATGTCCATCACTCCAACCTCGCACCTCACCACATTTTTGTTATCCTCCTACACGTGCAGCACCATCGTAACCTGATTCTCTGCCGATTCTCCTATTCCAGGGGTGTCAAACTAATCCAGTAAAGGGCCATGTGGGTGCAGGTCTTCGTTCCAACCAAACAAAAACACACCAGGGCCTTAGCAAATACGATTAGTTGACTAATTGCCTCAGGTGTGCTTCTGCTGTTCACAACTAAGAATAGTCCGCTGCACCCGTCCAATGAGTGAGGAAGAGCTGGCTGTACAATAATTTCCCTCAAATTACGAAAATTCTATGTACCCAGGGCGTTCCAGCACTAGTCGGCAAAAAAGTCAATGAAGAAGGAAGCAAAGCTATAAAACTCCACTGTTTTATTCACCAACAAGTTCTGTGTACCAAACATCGGAAATATGATCACATTATGAAAGCTGTGGTCCAGGCTATTAATAATATTTGCTCCAGAGCCCTGTGCCACCGCCAGTTTCAGCAGTTTCTCCTCGACATCCACACTGAATATGGAGATGTTGAGTATCACAATGACATAATATAGCTCTGTTAGGGGCGTGCACTGCAGCGATTCTACTCTCTCAGAGAGGAGATCGGACAATTCCTGGCACAAAAGGGACAACCGATGCTGGAAATTTTTGATCCTGTTTGGCTGGCTGATTTGGGATTTTTAGTTGATATAACACGACATCTTAATGCGCTGAACACGAGCCCTCAGGGGCAAAATGTAGTGGTAAGCCAACTGTATTCCAATATTAAATCCAATATTAAAGCTGCTGCTTTTCCAGTAGCACCTGACACAAACACAGCCAAACAACACACATTTCCCATCACTGCAGGAAATAATGACCACTTTTCCAGAGAACAATATTTGTACGCAAACATTTCATCTCTGAATGAGGAGTTTCAGCAGCGTGTCAGGGATTTTGCAGCTATCGAAGAGGAGGTCACACTTTTTTCCTCCCCCTTTTCCATGGATCCTAATGATGCCCCAGGCCACCTGCAACTGGAGCTCATTGAGCAGCAGTGTGACACGGAGTGTCTCAGTCGGCCAGCAACTCCCTCTCATCAACTCTAACTGCCAGCTGGACAAAGACAGGTTCCAAGGCATACGGATATTTGCGAAAAAAAGACTGAGCTTGTTTGGCGCGACATACTTGTGCGAGAAGACGATCTCGGTTATGAACGTCAGCAAGAGCTGCGTGAGGATACGACTCAGTGACTCTTACCTGCCTGACATGTTGCGAATCCAAACCGCTGGTTTTGAGTCAGACAAGGCCTGTTTACTGCATGCCATGTCTGCACCCTTCTTATTAATGCCGATTTTTTTTTATTCTGAGGAGAATAAACTCCAAAGTCTCGGTGAATTGATTTTTTTGTGACGATCAGACCACAGGTTTGTCAAGGTTTGTCTGATTTGATTGTGCTATTCTTTGTCAAAATGCATTGGGATGTGATTTGTTAAAACCGCAAATATCTGCAGACAGTTAAGTCATACTGTTACATATCTACATGTTAATGTACGATGGTAATGGTTTGAGGAATGTCAGGCCAAATGGTCGGCCCCCATACATTTTGATCTGACCAAATCTGGCCCTCTTTTCAAAACGTATGGACACCCGTGCTCTTGGCCAACTTCATCCCATGGATGCTCTCTTGAACACCCTCATTCCACAGCCTGTCTCCCTGTCTTCTTTGCTCCGTCCTAAGGGAACCCCACATAGGTTTCTAGCAGTTTCCCTAAACAGCTTAGCTGCAAGTTCCCAGTCATCTGGCAGATCCTTGTGGTTTCTTAAACTTTGACCCAACACCTTCCTGAATTTCTGACACTGACAACCCTCTTCCCTTTCCAGTTTCCACTATCTAATTCTTGCCTTCACTGGTTATCACTTTCTAATTCAAAGCTTCATTGTCATATGTACAGTAAGGAGAAAGGTTTCCCTGCATAAGTTTCCCTGTACAATGAAAATGTATACAGAAGGAGAAGAAAATATGCTGGACAAATATGTCCAGAAGAAAAACATTAACAGCATATGATTGAGTGATATTTAGTGTTCCTTTCAGTGGGAGTTCTCAGCAGTCTAGTAGTCCTGGGTGATTAAGGTCATCCTACACACCACTAACTGATGCTGCCTTGATACACCACCTTACAATCACTGACCCCTTTTTATTATAACCTTTATTCAACCAGATAGAAAACCCATTGAGATCAGGATCTCTCTTATAAGGGTGACCTGTCCAAGAGGTCTGTACCACATGTCAATAAGAGCAGTTACCAGTAAGCGATGGTATGGAATAAAACATACAGATTTTGAGGTGCAATGGTGTTTTCAAGTGCGGGAGCTTAGACAGAAACAACAAACTAAATGTTATGATTTAAAACACAAGCACTGTTCAATGGTCTCTCGTTGTCTATCCTTCAGGATAGAATAGAAGGCTCCAAGTGGAAAAAGTTCAGAAAGCTTCAGTTCAGCCTGTAGAGTGTTCCATGCTAAGGGGGCAGCAAAGCTGAAAGCTCTTATTCTAAATTCTGTTCGTACCCCAGGAACAGAAAAAATGGAGCAAATGCGCAAGGCATAGCAACTCCTTATTCTCTGCAGTAAAGTGTACAAATAAGGGGGAGTCAATCCTATGAGAGACATAGACATAAAGGTCAGCCAGTGTGCATACCTGCGAGCACTCAGAGAGGACAAGTTTGATTTCAAATACAATTCACAATGGTGGGTGAGACGACTGCAACCAGTGACAAATCTGAGTGCTGAATGAAAAACAGTGTTTAATGATTGGAGACATTTGGATGATGCACTTAAATAAAGCACATCCCCATGGTCAAGAATGGGTAGGAGGGTTGCTGTCACTAATTTCTTTCTGACCTTAGGAGAGAAACATGTTCTATTTCTAAAAAAGAGCCCATGCTTCACCCAAAGCTTACTTACAAGATTTTTTGAATGTGCTTAAAAGGAGAGCCCCTGATCTAAAATAAAACCCAAGTACTTTAAAGTAATTACTTTAAGTAATTCAAAACCTTCTCTATATGTTTCCTTTTGATGTTATTTTATTTGTAATATTCTGTGGTAGCACCTTTGTATGAGAGAAAACCATGAGCTTGGTTTTGTCTGTGTTTAAAACCAATTTAAGATCATATAAACGAGACTGGGTCACATTAAAAGCATCTTGTAAAATCTCAAAAGCCTGGTTGAGTGAAGTTGAGCAGCAATAAATGATTGTGTCGTCTGCATAGAGATGATACTTTGCATTTGACACGTCTTTCAGGTTGCATCTTCTCCAAAGGATATGATATACCTCTGTGCACCTTCCTCCACTCTAATAACTTACCCTGTGCTCTTCCCTCATCTGGAAATACTTGTTAACTACTGCCATGTCCATCCGTTTTGTAATATCCATTATCCTCTGACCCTCTGGGTTTCTCTCTGTAACACCATATCTGCTAGGCACCCTCTCATCCCCTCTAATTCCTTCTCCTTCATGGTCATTGAGGTCTGCTCCAGTGATAAATACCTCGCCTCTGGGTACACTCTCCACAATTAATCGTGTGTACCCCAATGCTGTGCCTGCAGGCGGTGCTCACATACACAACTTGCAGTGCCCGCATGGCATACTGTAAAATGTGGGGCATACCCTAAAATATGGGGAATATTTACCATTGAGCTGCCTCCTCACATAATATTACCTCAACCGCAGTAAAAGTTGTACTTTTTTCATTGTGTGGCAGAGGGTGTGTCTTCTAGGCCTACTCAGATGCGACGTATACCTAAACTTATCAAAATGTAAAATTTCACATGGTCGCTATTGTCACACCGACAACTGCGCATGAGCA
>OMPJ01007414.1:12382-78398 GCA_900312935.1 Carapus acus | reverse complement strand
CCCATTCTTCTCTTTTTTAGCACCATCTTGCTTGCCATGTTGTTCCGCTGAGCAGCCAGCGGCAGTACGCTTCTGCTGACCGACCCGGTGAAAAGGTTCGTGTGGTTTTTGGAAGCACTGAGGCCTTAGTTGAACATGTCAGAGCAGCAGAGCATGGAAAGCCGAGACCCTATTGGAGATCGATTTTGGCTGAGCCCTAGAAAAGGTAAGAAGTGGATTCTGGACTGGAGCAATGACATTGGCTAGATATCATGAAGGAGGAGGTGTGGTCTTTATTCTTATTTTCCTATCTCCCTATCGGGAGGCCTCACTTTACTGACTTTGTCTGACTTACTCTGACTCGTTGCGTGGGATTTTTGAGGTTAAGATTTGAATTGCACAAAAGTTGAGTTTCTCTGATCCCTAATGGTCTATTACATCTGCTGCAAGCTGATTTCTCTCCTGGCTGCTACTGAGCTTTGCTGGAACACAGTTCTCTCGGGGGTTAAAGAGACCAAGGGCTGTTTCTAATTCTCTGTCCAGATCTCACGGCTGGAACTTGTTTACAGCACAAAACATGTTTGTGCTCTGTGGCTGTTTGAATACAATCCTTGCTAAAGCTGACTCCCATTATAAATTCCAAATGTATGCAACATTGCAGGGTGCGTGGTAGGCTGCTGGGGTGGAAATACAGATTTTGCCTCTGAGTTGCATGCAGATGTGAGTCTGTAGATGTGATCTACTGCATGCATTTTATTTGAATTGGCGACTGCTTTTGATACCAGTACAATGTCAACTATTTCATCCTATTGCATGTTGTAATCGGAGCCTTGCTGACACCAGGCTGGGTCAGCGAGGCTGTAGGGGGCGCAAGCCCACTTGACCAACATCTACAAAACTCACCCCCACCCTCCACCTGTCAGGACGCCGGGAGAGAAAGAGCGAAGGAGACAGAGTTGATCACCTCTTACAGGGGTTGTCATTTCTCTCCTCGCTGCAAGTGGCACAGTGATCTGTGATGTTTGCATTGCTCAGCACATAATGTGCTCTGCAATGTCTCTGCTTCAGTTTACAGATTTTCCATGAACATTTAACCATAAATTTCCTCAGTGAAAGCCAAGGGTTGGCTCTCCTGTGTCCTCGCTGACAGTAGCCCATTCTACCGCTGGGGTATAAAAACATTATGTAACAACTGCAGTGCCTGTACACATCAAGGATATTTCCCCCCCCACTTTCCAACAAACATATCCAAACTATACATCAGCACACTAAAATGTAATTAATATTGGCTCACTGCAAAAGCTTATGTAAGCCTGGGTTCTTTTTTATGAGGCCATGTAGCTTTAGCTCGGCTCAGATATCGCTCCCCTGTGTTTCCCTCTTCTGTTTTAATCTCACCCTTCAAAGCGTATTTTTTTGGAGGATTGTTGCAGCGCTGTGATGAATTCCGTGGACACCTCTCACACTTCTCTGCCCAGACGCTCACAATGCCTCTTTGTGTGCAGCAGTTTTGGTAGTTTGACAAACATCTGTGGGTTTGAGGCTCCTCGCTGCCGTTTCCAACTCGTGCGCTCGGGGCGACGCTACAGAGAAATGCGTGCAAGAACAAACAGAATGAGGGACGGTTTTTATCCCAAAGCAATCACAGTGCTCAACATGTCCAGAATCTTGGGTTCGTGCGATAGTCTGGTGTGAATGTGAAATGCACCGTGTGCAATGTCACAACAATTAGCAGTTATTTGTGATGTGCCGTGCAATAATCTCTGGTGCATTTACAGTTTATTTATTATTCTTATTTCAATACGCCCTTTGTGTGTGAGTCACCTTGTTATAGTCTTGTATACGCCCTCCAAGTTTACCAAGTATATAGTATCATGCTCTTAACTCTTTTATACTCTTTATTCTTCTTCTTTCATGTTGGATGTGCACCTTGGGTGCCACTACATACAGTACAATTTCGTTCTTTGTTGAACATTTTCTCTGTGGCAATGACAAATACAGCCCAAGTCTTTCAATATGTGCAGCTGTGTTGACGGTGTTTATTTATGTTCCTCCACTTGATTACAAATGTCATCACAGGTTACAATTTTCTTTAATTTCTTTCTTTTTTTTTTGAAAACCACATTTGAATGAATCTTTCCAGTGTTATTCTCTTGAAAATTCATTTCCAACATACTTTTGCATAAACCTGTCAACATCCTTTGCTTATCATAGCAGATTTCCCACTTTGAGATATTTGTCTGTCTGTCTGTCTGTCCTCTATTGTCAATGTCCTTAAGTTGAGGGGTCTTCCTGTGTCCCTTACACGGAGACACACACGTCCTTGGGCAAAGGCAGACTGTCTGTGCAGGGCCCATGTTGAGGAGACTTTCAGATCATTTGCAGAATCACGTATTTCAAGTTAACAAAGTCACAAACTCCTTTCTTGGTTCTTTGTGATCACAAGCTTGCTGTCACTGAACCATCCTGCACAACCTGTTCAGACCATTTCTCTCTACTATACAATCTATATAAAGCTCTATAAAGCTGCTGATGACTTGTGTGCAATGCGTGGTAGCTGAGGGCAGTACAGTTAATGTATATTTTTGCTCCGGATGACTCCTGGCCCTTAAAATGTGTAAAACATGCAATCATACATTGTGAGTATTATTCACCTGATATTTAACATAATGAGCCAAATCACTCAGGCTGCTGAGGGGAAATGACAGTACGTGCTCCCACTTGTCGCAGCCGTCTTAAGTACAGTTTGGATTCCTTAAGATATGGCCTGTTGTGTAGGCGATACATTGGCTGCTGAGAAATGTTCTGGTGACCTTTACTTTCCCTGGAAGTGGAAGTGGATCAGATATCAGGGGAAAGGGCACGTGTGGAGGACCAAGAGAGTGCAGCCCACCAGACCTTTGCAGTGGGCAAGTGTCCAGCAGCCATTATGGCCGTTACCATGTCTATTCTGGGAATTGTGGCGATCATAATGGGCATAGCAAAGACAAACTTGCAGTGAGAAATGTATTCTTGAAAGTTCTGAATGAATGTTATCTCATTCAGCTTGGTTATTAGAATATACTGTAGATGGTCATACTTCTATTGCAGGCCAGGTTTTCCACCAGTGTCTTTTTTAAAGTCTGATGAACATTAGTCTGCTCTCAACCCACTCCCCTCATCTATTTCTGACATTTTATTGGCTGGATAATGCCATGCCAACGTGAGCAAAACTATAATAGCTGCTGTGTCATAGTGAAAATAGCAGTGGCACCACACCAGATCCAGTACAGATTTGTAAGCGGTGATATGATGCCTCTCTTACAAACACATTAATTTAGATGACATTGGGGTTGAATGCAGAAGGTTAATAAGGGTTAATGCCTGAAACCACACAGCAATTGAAAAATGTTCTGGTGTTTTGCGATGCATATTGCTGCAACGTAAAGATGAGATTTCTAAATGGCTGACTGGCTGCTTTTCTTTTATCGGCTGCTGCATGATTGCTGACAGAACTGCCTCAACTGCTTCTCCCCCTGCATCAGACAAACCACGGCACGATAAAACAATTGTTTCGCAATGCTGAAGAATGTCGTCCTTATACAATCAACCTGAGAATTCCTTTGTTCCATCAGTCTTGCCAGACTTGCTGTTTGAATGCACCTTGTCTGAGTCAGAGACGTCGGCTTTGTCCATGTAATTTTCAAAATAGCATATAATGTCACAACCATTAGACGTAAAGGTTTCAGGCAATAGAAACTCCCAATAGCCCCTGTGACTTGACTAAGCACCTGGAGGTGAAAGAATTTTCTTGAGAAATAGAATAAGAATGAATTTCATCTTCACTTCACTGTACAGGTTGCAAATAGATGTTTTGGTTGCCATCCTATCATTTTTAATGGTTGGATGTGTTTGGCAGCACATTTGTTGAGACTATAATTTTGTCCTTGGATAATTGTAGTTTTCATGATTGCTGATGAAAGCTGGCAGCACAAATGCAGTGCTTTTCAACTTGGCGTAGAGTTGTGTGAGAACTGATGGAGAAGTCCAGCTGTCCAAATCAACATATTTATGGCTCACACCGCTACACCCTCCAAAAACGGATGCGTCTTAGTCAGAGACTGGCTCATTTCACGTGACTGTTGCCATGGCAAACTTAAAAACAGTTTTCAAACCACTGTTCAAATGTGAAATGGTGTGTGTGGTTTTGAATCCACAGGGATTATGCGTCATTTCATCGCTGGCCATCCACAGCCAGTCTAGTTTCACAATCACTCAGTGTGTACTCTTCCTCTAGCAACGGTCTTAGATTAAATGAATGAATATGTATTGGCTGTGATCCTTTGCTTTTCCTGGTGTGGACCAGTTGCTGGACACGCGCCGTGCTGAGACATTTTCACTGACGAACGGGAGACAGATGTACAAGGGAGAGATGTGATCTATGGATAGAAATCTGATATCATGTTCTTGAGCGCTGAAAAGGTTAGCTGTACTACGCCGTTCTTTATATAGTAGCTCAAAGAGATTCTGGGGTCAGCGCTAAAGTGAGGTAGAGGATCCTAATGTTAGCTGTCTGAAGTTGAGGCACAATGTTAGACTAGCTTACAACCCCTTGCATCATTTTGCTGAGCCACAGTAGGGCACAATCGTTTTAGTCAAGTTTGATTTGCTCTCCTCTTTGGTGGCTTGGTTATGCTCCAAACAAGCAGACATTTACAAAGCAGCATTTGTCGAGTCTCTCTTAGGGATTGATTGATTCTGTGTTGCGTACTTGTGTTGGCGATAAACAGCGATGATAGCATATTTTTGTCTGCTTTGTCCTACCGGAAAAGCTGGAATGAGATCTGTAAACCCTGTTCTGTTTACAGAAGTAGCAGTTGGCATTACCTGAACAGAAAAAAAACATTGAGCCGGACAGCGTCTGACTAATAACGTAGCGTGGAAATCTTGCGTGTCTCTGTTGGATAGGATGGCCACAAGCCAGATGGGTGTCTATCTGTACTACCTCTAATCTCTAGTGCAGACGCCGCCTTAGGTTGGTGTGTGTGACATGTTAAAAGGGTGTGTGCCTCTTTGTGTGAACTAGATAGAAAGGTGTGTGCTTTTGTTCTTTGTCTACCTGGAAATATACACTTCATAAATGCACTTCTGTATTCATCCAACATTGGCGTCTTTGTTTTGCATTTCTTACCAATAACTAAAAAATGCCACCCCTTCTCGTTCTTACTGCTGCACAGTTTACTTTATGGTTACTTTTTTCCAAGACGTTTTTTCTCTTGGAATCGGTGAGTGAGGGTGGGAGGAGCCGGACTGAGAAGTGTGCCTGACTCTCTCTCTCTCTCTCTCACACTCTCTCTCACACACACTCCCTCTCTTCTATTCTGTCATTGCCATCTCGGCAGAAAGGAGAGTGTTCATTTCCCAGCCACGCTGAATGCAGTGGGGGGGCGGCACTCTCTTGACTTAGTTCAGGTCTCTTTTTACCGAGGATTATTCTTTTTCTTCACCATAATCTAGGGAAGAGCAGGACGGAGAGGAAGAGACAGTAAGCTTACAAAGTTTTGCTCATTCATTTTTTTGAATCCAAGTGAATTGAGAGGCACGTGGCAGCTGGATTTGCCGCTGGATTCTTCAACACACACGTGAGGTTATTTATATCATATTTCAGTGCTTGTTTATTGCTAAAGTTTACTAGCACTGACATAAAGCACAATGGTGGCCGGAATGCTGATGCCTCTCAGAGATCTGAGGGCCATTTATGAGGTCTTGTTTCGAGATGGTGTTATGGTGGCAAAGAAAGACAAACGACCCCAGATTAAGCATCCTGAGGTGCCAAGTGTGAGCAACCTACATGTAATCCGTGCCATGGACTCCCTGAAGTCCAGAGGTTTTGTCAAGGAGACGTTTGCTTGGAGACATCACTACTGGTACTTGACCAATGATGGCATTGTTTACCTGCGAGACTACCTCCGCTTGCCCCCTGAAATTGTTCCAGCATCCCTGCAGAGAGTGCGGAGACCAGCTGGACCTATGTCCATGGCTCCCCGTTCCTCAAAGGTCCAATCTATTCAAGGACCTACATCCTATGTTCCAAAGCCAGGAGGGAGAGAAGCGCAGAGTGAGGAGGCACTGGCTGAGCGTCAGGGCTACCGCCATAAAATGATGGAGAACGGAGAAAAAGAGGGCTATTCGGATAGGACTCCAAGATTCAGGGGTAGGCCAGTAGCTGGTGAACCAAGAAGACCAAGAGCTTCATGGGAAGTGGAGGAGCAATCCCAAACTCGATTTGAGAAGGGAAAGATTCTCAGCTCTGAAGAAGTGGCGACAGAAGAGTTCCGTCTGAAAAGATTTCCTGCAGCTGGCTCCCATCGGCAGCTTGGGGTAAACAGTGAAAAACCACTGACATTGCAGGAGAAGAGAGCCCCTCAAGAGAAGATTCGGGACAGTCACCATGTTCAGAGAGGAGCTGTTTTCCAAGAGGTGAAACCGATGTCCTCCAAAGCAGCTCTACCTGTAGCTATGACAGCCGTCACTCAAGCTGCTCCCTTGCCTGCAAAGTTAAACAGAGAGACGCCCAAAAAAATGGAGGAGTTTGTTGTCGAGGAACATTGTGATGTTATTGCTAGCCCCTCAGCTGCATCACCTCCCTTAGCAACAGAGTTTAAAGAGGAGAGGACGCTGGTGACTAGAGTTACAAAAACAGAGTCAGTCCAAGTAAAGTCCCACAAAATCATCAGCTCTGCTAAGGAGAATCCTGACATCGCAAGCATCACCCCAGTCTTCTCTAATACTCTGAACATAGATATCAAGGAAGGTGAGGTGCGACAGAAGAAAATAAATGAGGACCCAATAACAGCAACGGATGCGATCGCAACACTTGAATGCAAAACGTATCCCTCAAAAGTTAAAGAAATCACCAAAGAGAAATCCATGCTGACCACCGCCTCTTCCAGCATCAGCCCCGTTATCACCATGTCTCCCAACAAAGACATTAAGGAAGATGGTGTCAAAAAAGGAAAGAATCGTGAGGGATCAGCAACAGCAGTTAAAAAACCCCTTGAATGTGATGTTAATCGGGAGCAAGTTCAAGAAATGTCCAACAATCAGGGGACCAACCAACTCCCACACAAGGGATCTGATGCTGAGGGAGTGGCATCCTGTAAAGTGACAAAGAAGACATTTGAAGTGAAAGTGACAAAGGAGTCATGTGAGACCATCAGGGTGACTCCCGTAAAGACGCCAGGGAAGCCTGGAGTTGAAGCGTCCCTGGAGGATGCAGCAGTGCCCATCAGTCAGGACCCTCCCATAGCTGAAACCTCAGCAGCTCCTCATGTCCCTGCACAAATTGTTGCAGATTCCAAAGTCGAACACGTCGTCATTGAGGTCGCTGATCAGGCAAAATCTCATGAACAGACTGTTCCCCCTGTCAAGAAAGAGATATCAGTGAAAGAAGAAGCCCCCAAGCCCTCAGTGCTGGAACCCCAGTCAGTGTCATGTGACTCCAATCTTGCCACAGAGAAGATGAATATTGAAGATAAACCAGCGATTGCTGGGAGCTCTAAATCTAAACGGAAGAAAAAGAAATCTCAAGGTGGCGCAGCCAACCTGGAGAAATCCGCTGACAAATCGGCAGCAATGGAAAATGACCCTACTGGCAAACAGCCTGATGAGGAAGCAGAAAAGACCCCCCAGGCAGCACAACCTATGACCTCAGCACCATCAAGTACTAAGAAGACAGAAGTTTCTTCACCGCTAGACAAAAATCCATCTGAGGTTAAAATTACCGTTAACCAGGTGTCAACGGAGAAACTCCTGAAAAATATTGTGGACCAGTGCAATTCTGAATCGGCACCAAAATCACAAATAGTTCAACCAGTGGAAGTTTCAGCTGAGAAGGCCATAGTCGCACAGGAAATTGACAACAAATGTCCTCAGCAAACCTCCAAAAATACTCAAGCGGAGAGTAGGGCAATAAATACAAAGAAGGTGGAAACTGTGATTGTGCAACAACCAGCTGAAGTGAAGCTCAGTCAGGAGAGCCCCAAACACGAGGAAGCAGGCAAACCTGCAGAACCTTCGAGTGCCACAGGTGACAGTGTCGCTAAAGCTCCACTAACTGCAAGCAAAGCTACGCAGGAATCCTCTAAGGCTAAGAAGAAAGGAAAAGGCAAAAAGCCGACAGAGACACAGACACAGACATCAGACATCACTGGCAAAGAGCCTGAATTTCTGCCTGAATCCAAAACTTTGCCTGAGGTCCCATCAGTGTCCACAGAGTCAGTTAAACATTGCCCTGCCCTGACCTCAGAGCCGGCAGGAGAGTCTGTCACTCCAAAGATGGCTCCCGAAAGAATGTGCAATGAGGAAATCGGAGCGGCTGCAGCTGCAGTGTTCACTGAAGTCCCTGCAGACAAAGAGGAGGTGGAGCCAGCGCCGCTCAGTGCAAAAAAAATCAAGCGGGAGGTTCCGAAAGCAAAAACATCCTCGGCAGGCAGGGAAGCACCCGCAGCCGGAGAATTAGCGTCAGCGGCACCAGCGGAGGCAGCTGGAGCTGAGGCACGGGCCAACCCCCTCCTCGAGGAAGGGGAGCCTCCCAGAGTTGCACAACTTCCAGTCACTCAAACAGCAGAGCGCAGCACAGAGAACAGGCTCTCTGCCTCAGAGGCCTTGCAGCAGGAGGAGAAGAAGGAGGACTTGGAGGAGTCCACAGCAGCTGCCAGCGCTACACCTGCAGTCTTTCTGAAAGCTCAGACCGCCACCTGCCCATCTGCGAGCAGCGACATAGACGAGGCAGCCATGAGGAGGAAGATTGTCGTGGTGGAGGAGATAGTTGAGGTGAAGCAGCTTGTTAGTCCTGATGCAGCAGGGGGGCGTTCACCCCCTCAATCCGTGCCACCTGTTGTAGAAGAGGAGGAAGAGGAGGAACTGGACTTTGATGTCCTTGAAGAATTAGCTGTTGAAAGGGCGTTTTTGTTGGGCGCGGCAGCGCCCCATGCAAAGGGACTCTCACCTGAGCAGGACTGGGACCACTCATTGGAGGAACCAGAGGAGAAGACATGGCCCAACTTCATTGAAGGTTTGTCAGTGTGTCAATTAACCTCCTCACTGCCTTTTGCTCTGTGTTAGTTATGCAATTGCGGCCTCGGCTTCCATCATTCTTTGAAGTGTGGGAGGTGCTGGTCAGGATATCTGATAATGGCTCCACTGTGGGTTTCCATCAGCATCCTTCGCCTACATTGAGCCCTTCTGAAAATGTCCCTATGTTGTGGTGTGCTAGTCACGTTTTTCAATGAATTGTAATTTTTTTGTGGCACTCAATGTGGCACATTGTAATTTTCTCTAGATTTCACTGGCAGTTCATATTGTCAAAAAGTTACATAAATGCAGAGAATGGATGTATGGTGGGGTTTTTCTTTTGATGAATGTGAGTCTGTAGAGTTTGACAGTCTCTCATTAGGGAATGTTTCATTGAGATGCTAAAGAGAACATGGTCACCATGTGATTTAATCAACTATGTGTTAAAGTAGATAAGGCACAAATAACGCTGTGTCAGCACACCCTGTGCTGGTCTTGTCAGACATACTGTCACTATTTACTCAGGTCCAACATAGATTCCACGCTACAGTATTATACAATGGCCACAAAATCTCTTGAAAAGTACTGCTGGTACCAGAATTGAGCCGAGTACACAACGTCACTGAAAGTCAGGGAGTCAACTACGAGCCATTTGCCAAATGACATTATGTAGATCTGCAGTTATTCCAACGAGGTGGGGCTCTGTGTTGAGATTCAACCTCGCCTGCTCCCTACGGAGCAGGTTCGAGGTCTGTGTGATCGAGCTCCAGCCAGTTTGATGGAGCAAAGGGGGTGTGGTCCTTTTGCGAAATTTTCCCTGTAGTGTGATGGTGTTCCTGGTACAGTTCTGTGCTGTGCGATTTGTTTCATGGTTCTCCCCTCACCCGTATCTCGCACGGGAGATAAGCATGTCTGTGCAGTGTTAGTAGAATGCATAGAAACTGGGAGTCAGACTGACAAACGAGCACGCGCCTGTTTGCTCCCTCCTCTCTCTCTTGTGTTTGGAAATGTAGGTTTCCCAAAAGCCCAGAAAAAGGTGCCAGCTCATTTTGTGGTTTGCTGAGCTGATGTGGAAATCACTTCACTTCTTCTAAGATGCATTGGTCACACTTGAAAATCAGAACACACACATGGTTCTGGCTATGTAAGATATTGTCACTCACATTTCAAAACTGTCAGGAATGAACTTGGTCGTTATTTTCCATTCTTGTCGGACTGAGTGAGTTTGCGGCACTTGCACATGGGCGTTGGCAGATGTGGGTGTGAGCAACAGACAAAGAGTGAGGAAGTTGGAAGGATTTGCTCACGGCTGCATGGGTGTGTTTGTTTGCTTCCACACGTGATGGTCCAGACGATCTGGATTCAATTAACGTTATTCCATCTGTGTTCGTCATCAGGAGCAAAAGTCCCTCTTTTCAGCAGGGGAATGTGACCATTTGTATAACACAAATACAGTAAATAACATGCAAATCGGTGAGCGCAGCACGCTCCTGTCAGCGCCACACACATGGAAATTCTGTGTAGTGCCATGCTCCCTGCTGACCGCAGCCTTTGCTAACCCATTGCTGACATCTGCTGTCCAGTATCAGCCATAATCATGGCCCAGCCATCTGTGACACAGCCCAGATTCCATCAGGATACAGTCAGAGATGATATCGCTCCAAGTGACTTCATTTCATATGGTGTATTAAGTGATGTTTTCTTTATGGTGATATCTGAGTTATACACTGTTACCATCTGTTTTTACCTCAGATATGACGGGACACGTTCGGAGGAAGTGGTAGATTTTAAGTGGTGCGTTCATACCCCGCTGGGTATTCTTGGTATGTTCTGAATTAAATACCTGTCGACACACCCTCTTACGCCCGGAGCTGCAGTGTAAAATATCTACTTCGTCCCCCTCCACTGTTTTTGAGTGACGCCTCTCGAGTGCCAGGAGGAGGACCACTTTCTTTTTGTCAAGACTGACAGAGGTGACTTACCGTATGTTGAACAAAATGTTTACGAGAGTCCTGGGGAAAAAAAACCTTTGACTTTTCAAATGTTACCCAGAGTGGGACGAGTATGTGCGTGAACATTCTTGAGCAGTTACTGTGTATAAAATCTAACCACACACGGCACCAGAGGCAATTAGACGGTATCATTCCAGACAGGCCACCGTTGTCCCCCCCGCTTTCAACTCTGCAAAAATGTGTAATCCGTGAAATGAACACTTACTGTAAGCTGCAGTTCAGTGTCTTTCATTATAATGGCCAAACGATTTTGGTATTGCATGCGACATCTCTAGTCGGCTCTCAAATATGAGCTCCAAAGCTTTGACCCTGACATTTGGGCAGCGGGAAAAAGAATGAGGGGCATGGAAGTGTTTGAACTCATTGTATCTATCAATAGACCGACTTGGCAGCTACAGTAAGATCTGCTGCTGCTGACACACAGAGCGGCCACTAGTCCGGCAGCTACATGTTTTGCTCCAAACAAAGTTCATGATCCTAGCTGCAGATGTCCTATCTTTTACAGCTGACTGAGATCAGATCTAATGTTTCATTGGCCTTATCATCTGTCATCTCTTAAATTAAAATGTAAGCCTATCAGCCACATATTGGAAGAGCACTGGTATTTGTCCAAGGCTTGATTTAAAACTAAAGAGGGAGCATGAAAGAAATGGAATGAAACTTCCTCATACTGTATGTACGGCTCCATGGAAAACTCGTCGGTTACATTGTGATTATCAAAAAGTAGGTCCCTCCATCAGCCTGAGGCAGGGCACACCTTAGCTATGACCTTGTAACTGAAAAATACTTTGTAAATAAGATGAGTGAGTGTGGAATAAATGTCCTCTTTACCAACATTGTAAATCCGTGATGGATTGGACCAAACTGTGTAGGCTGTGGATGAATATTTGCCATGTTAATGATCAGCCACACATTTGCACAAGATCTTCACAGGATCTGATCAAGACAGGTCAACAATAGTCCAGAAGGGGGCTTGGTCACTGAATACTTATACACGTCAGTCACATATGGGACAAATTCTGGATTTTTGCTGACAATTACAATGTCAGTCATTTCCTATGATATTTCTCAATGTGTGACTAGAATAATCCATCTAAAACCGCGAACACACCCACTCAAAATCCAGGATCTAAAATGTTGTCTCAGCCCTAACTTGATCACTGTTATGAAGTCTGTTTTATCCTCATTTTACCTCGACACACCCATGTTATAACTGACACTGCAGAGTTGATTATCAACAGCGGGAGAACAGGATTTTCCAAACCGTTGCGCTGAAATGCCAAACGTGGGTGGTATTGGTGATCTGCAGCTGAAAACACAGGCATTTCCCTCTGGACATAAGCTTAGAATATCTCTCCGCTATGCGTCCAGACATGAGCAGCAGCCGTGGAGTTCAGGAGTTCAGGAGGACGCTCAAGGATGTCTAGGAGGAATTCCCTCATGCCATTTGTCAGTTTGGCGATGCATCCATATATAGCGTCAAATCATTTTGGGTTGCTCTCTAGATGCTGCATAAGATCTGCTTTTAGTGTTACAGTGAAACCTGTTGTCAACACAGCAATATGCCCGCCTGCAATATACACGCATGCATCAGAGCTCTCTATATTTAGATGATGTTGTGGATTGTTTGGATGTCATGTAGCGGATGGACGATTTGAGACACGTTGAGTCACGCTAAATTCTCCTTCAGTTTCTCATCGTACTCCCCGGGGTGAGTGTACCCACAGTTTAAGCAGTTGTGTTCTGCTGGTCATCCAGCAATGAAGGTAAAGCCGGACTTGATGATGAGAATATCATATTTGTGTTTCATATTCCCCCTGCTTTGTTCCCTCCTGTCTCATTATACCCTTATGAACAGTGGTTCTTCCTTGTTTATCCAATTTATTTTATGTTTTCAAGCAAATCCTCCCATTGAAGTGGTATTTGTTATTTTCAACAGAGTGAAAATAGTCTGCAGCACTGGGATTACAAAAATAGTGATGATGAGGATGTTGTTATACTTCATCTAAAAGTAGACATCAGCTGTACGCAGCAAGTAACAGTGTAATAAGGTAAGATACTTAATAAAGCCTTGGCGATCCAACTTTTGGGAATTCCTGAAATAGCGATAATTCCATTGAAACGATAAGAGTCACATGAGGTAAATCAAACTTGATTTGTTTGAAGCCACAATGAAATAACTGAAGCAATCAGCCTCATATGAATACTACTGTAGTTTGTTTCCGTTGGGCAATTCAAAAACTAAAGATTGCTTTCTCTTCTGTGTTGGAGGTATTTGCCCATGGATCAACGCTATTTCCCCATGTGATGACTTATTGTACGTCAGCTTTCACTTATTTAACTCACTCAAGAGGTCGTGTAGGATTAGCAGTCATACAATACATCAGAATCTGCCGTAGGACTGCGATATAAAAAGAGACGACCCGGTGTGGAATCGCTCACCTCACAAGCAACCAAACAATGCTACATATTTTAAGACCGAATGGTGTATAAATAGCCAATGGAAGCTGGTTATCGCTTTTTAACAGTAGTGCTGGGAATGAATGAGGTGACAACAGCAGAGGATTCAATATACAAAGAATGGGGTGATCGGAAGTCCCTATTCCACGGACACGTTCCCTGGTTTTGACGACCCCTGCTTTGCTGGGTCATATTGATACATCGGTGGGGTACATATCGTATCTTTTACACCTGCTTACCTATAGATAGAGCCATCTGAGATGATATTGGTTCCACTGTGGGGACAGATACCTGTGACTTAGTATCAGAGAATAAACCTGTCATCATCCTCATTGAAGGCTGACAGAGAAAGAGAGAGGGGGTGGTCCTGTTTGTGTCCCCGGAGAGGTAATGTAGCCCAGTGTCCCGCCAGAGTGTTCCATCAGTTTCTAACTGCGACACTGTGTGATCATCTGGCTCTAGTGGATATTTTTAACCAGCTCAAGCCCTCTCCCCCTCGTTCACCCTCTCTGAGCCCCCTCAGCTCAGCTCCTCTGCCCCTTCCCCGGCTTGGTGTGTCCTCTCTCCTCCCCCGGCCACAGGAGAACAGGCTGACAGATCTAAACAGCAGGCAGAGAAGCAGGGCAACTGAGCGCAAACAAACAGGAGCCCGTCCTGTTCGCTTCTCACCCCTCTTCCCCGTTCTCGCCGCCTTCACCTGAGTCCTCCTCCTCCTCTCTCTTAGATGAAGATCATACCTGGTAGGTCGACTGAGTGGAGTTGCTGTGCTATGTCTTGTGTCCATCTGTTTTTGTCTGTTTCGCTGGCCAGTTGGCGCCAGGGTGCTGTGGCGAATGTGGGCGTGAAATTTGAAGTTTGCCTTTGACCAGTGGAAACAAGCGTCATAACAGTGGCACCTAGACACGCGTACGTGCTTTCATAGTAGATGGACCACAACCTTGACTTCCAACACAAACGCTGCATTCCATTTTTAACTGTCCTACAGTTTGACACACTGATTTATGAACATAGTTGGCAGCGTTGGTCTGTTTTCTGCTATTTAAGACTCTGAAGGTTTGGGTCACTGTTGTCACCTCTACCCACAGAGACCAATAGTCTCATTCCTGCCATTGTTCCACATGATGAACATTAATGCTACATTTTTCTTCAAAATTACCCTCTTAGGCAGATAGACAGTGTTGGGCTGTGTGTGTTTGTGTCTGCATTTAAAGCCGTCTTTGTCTGTGTGGGCTATTTCCGATAGCTGTAAATCTATGGCCACCTGTTATTAGCTTGTGTGATCACTGTGTCTGTTAGACCATCTTTGTTACCGCAACTTTGAAAAAGATTCCTATTATCAGAGGACTGCAGATAAGACAACATCATCCAAGTGATAAATGACATACAGCACTGACGACACAGCATTGTGTTTGTTGGTTTACCAGCCATATTTGAACTCACAAAAAGGTATTTCACACATGTACAACATGTATGTATTTTGCTATGTGACGTGCCTTTTGAACCGCAGACACATAAACACATTTCAGCTCACGTTACGCAAACTATGGATGCAACGCCAAGGCGTGCAAACAGCTAAACAATCAGGAAATCCAGGCTCCATATCTTGGAGAGCAAGGGAGGGTGGCAGGGAGGGAGGGAGCAAGGGAAGCAGGGATTCCTTCTTGAGACATCCTGAAGAACGAGGGAAAAGAAATGGATCCTCCCATTCATTCCGCCCCTTCCTCTTCCCGCCCCTCCGCTTTACTGACCCACTGAGCCCACCTGTCACTGTTGCCAGGACTCTTCCCTCCTACCTTCCTCTCTTTTCTGACTAATGCTTACCAGCCCCCCAGGACCCGCTATCCCTGCCCTGGTTCTTTTGGGCCACATTTTTACCTTCTTTGTTTTCTGGCGCCTAAGAAAACACAGGAAAAGAGGTAAGAAAGCCATGGAGTGGGGAAAGTACAGTTGTCCTTTTTTACAACCAAAGAAATCATCAACATTTACACACCCACCTGAGGAATCTATCCATGTAGATGCATGTCACTAGTATGAGAGAGTCTCTGCAATCACAGTCCCACTTGAGCTTGCGTAAATCAAAATTTTCTTTCTGTAATATTCCAAAAAAAATTTTCTTTAATAACAATTATTCCTCTGTAATATTCCAAAAAAAAATTCTTTAATAACAATTATTCCTCTTGCTGACCCCTGTGTTGGTACTCTTCACTCTGTGTCAGCTCCCAATACAGTGTGTTTACCTTGTGCACTACTGGTTTGTGCTTAACCTTCACACACCAGCCAGTCAGTCTCCATTGAGACATAAACAGCTGAAGGCATCAGTGTTTTTTAATGGCAACTTCACACTGTCATTTACCACCTGCTGCCTGGAGTAGCTGTTCATTCTGCAGAAGCGAAGGGATTAACCTTCATTACACCCGGCCGCACGAGAGGCCATCGCATCAACTCATGTTGCAGAGGCTCGCGTGCCCGTGAGATTTAGTGGCTGATCTGGGCTTCACTTTCCACAAGTGAAGGTTCAGAAAGGTGTTCAATCACACAGATATATGACTGCGCAATTGGTGAAGTCGCCCACCTCCCGAGATGTGTGTAGTCATGTTTGGTTATCAATGATCTGTTGATGTTGTGTAGAAGGTCTCCAGTGTCTTCTCGGTAGTTCTCTTGCTACTTAGTACACCTGTCAGCACTCCCAGACCCCACGGCAGCTGCCAGCTTTCGAGCACAACACGTGGCTTTGGAAAATAGGTGAAGAGAGAGATTAATGGCTCTGCTCAGCAGCAGTACTTGGTTCAGTACATTTGTGGTTGTACCCATGTATACATGTTTTTTTTTCTCCTGCATCCTGACTTAATGTGGTATAGAATCTCTAAATAATTTCCATATTTCTGTGGAGCTCCAATAGCAACATCGTTTTCCTATCTGGTCCAAATCTCACAAGTGTTTCGCTGGCAGCATGCCATGTCCTGACTTTCTTTTGCTTATTGAGCCAAAGATTCACACCCCACCTTTGCCGGAGATTCTTCATTTCCATTGTGTCTTTAGACCATAATGGGGCTTTGTTTTGGCTTTTGGCTTATTGGCTGAAAGTGTGGCTCTGTCAATGTGACCTATTGTGACGTACTCGCATATAGTTGCACCCCCTACTGTCATGTAATAACACCGAAACTCCCTTACTAAATGCCGCCTGCACATTTCAAAGCCTTCCCTGGCCTGTTTTAATTTCATGGCTTGTGAGGAATAAAGAGGCAGTAATCTCAAAGTAAATTTGCCCCCAAATTCTTCAGCTGTCGGTTCCCCATTTAGAAAGTATATGGGCACACGACCCTGTAGGACCCGATCAGACTCTCTGATGCTCTATCCGTAAACGTCTCATAGCCTTTGAGATACTGCTTGGATAAGACCAGCGGCTGACACAGCTTCTCGTCGGCTTTTGGGTCTTAGCTGTCCCCATTTGCTGGCATCTACCGGTGACAGCGCTGGCCGCTGTCCGCCCATCCCGAACTTGATCCATCACTGGCTATTCCAAATTCTGGTGCAAATCTATTGTGTGCATTCCTCTATTCGGCAATACTGCAGCTGAGTCCGAAATGTCAGATTCTGTGCGTGCAGAAGTGGGAAACAAGTGAGTCTCACTATTCTACTTTGACTCTTTTGGAATGGAGTCACTTGAAAGGTCACAAGGAAAGGGGCGTGGCCACGTGATTCTCTGACTCACTGATCCCTCTGCACCATATATTGAGCACTCTATGACATTTGTGCTTTTGCTGGCAACTTCTCACCTTAGCAAGCACGTATCGGCACGAGTGATTGTGATACAACACCTGTGCTTGTGTAGGGACTATTGGATAGAATGATATTGTGTCAGATGCTTTGCGGGACTGAAGGATCCGCGAGTTTCCAAAGATGTTATTCGTGCTCCTGACGTATAGAACGCAAAGCACCTCACGTGTCATTCCTTTGAGATGAGAGGATGGAATGTCTCCGGTCCTTTTTTTTTTTTTTTTTTTCTAACATCCCCGGCAGAGCAGAACTTTGACACGCAAAGGCCAGAAGGACCATCTGATCACACACGTCGCCAACCTCCAGAAATTGCTCTCCGTGGTGGGGTGGATGAAGGGAGACACTGGCCTGCGTGGGCTGGCGGAGATAAGTGGCTGAGCCGGGCTCTGGTTTTGGCCCGACCCACGGAAAAGCAGGCGTTCTTCCTGGAAATGGGAGTCAGCTACTCCTCAGTGCAACTAATTTGCGTGTGTGAGGCGGCCCAGTTCTGCTTTGACTGTACCAGCGGCTATGAGTCAGAGCACAAAAAGCAAGTTTGGGCCTCCGGCGTCTCCGGAAACTCTGAGGAGGTTTGGATTCAGTAATTTGGTTCTGTGTGAATACCGAACACACACTCCTGACAGCGAAAGAGCCACACTCAGGCCTGTCCGTTGAAAAGGTTTAATTTATGGGGTTAATACTGTAGTTGTGCAAACAGTTGGTGTTTATACACGTAGCTCGGAGTTGCTCCACAACATACTGTGACAGCTGCTGATTTAAATATGCAAAGTCATCATACTGCATTTTGTCATGGAAAATTCTGCGCATTGAGCTCTTCAGCTCAGTATGATGCACTGTTGGAATGTCTGCCTGACTATATTTGATTGTTATTGCAAGAATTAGGGCGACCTGCAGGTTTTATGGTCGCCAAAGAGTCTGCAACTGGTTAAGATGTAATGAGGAGCAAATTTAAAGAACAGTAAAATTAAGGTACAACCCAAAAATGGGTGACTGAAGAGTGAGTGTCACATGTGAGGAAGGCTTTACAGATGCTCCGAGGTCAGAGGTCAATGTCTGTAAGACGAGTGTGCCGCATATTTAGGTCACTTTCTCCTCTGAACACAAGACAGGTTCAGCTCTGCTGTTTTTATGACCCGGCATAATTTTTCACCCGCTAAGTTTGACTGACAGCCAAGGTTTATGTGTCAGCCAAACCAGACCAGACAGAAAATGTTGTAATAATGTTAATGTAGGATTCAGTTGCGTTGTATTGCAAGTGTCATTTCACCTGCATGTAAGGGACGGATACGTTTGGCACCGGAGGAGCAATAACTTTGGTTACGCAGCGGTGTTGACACAAATGGAAAAAGTTCAACCAGAGAGCGTGTAGGATTAGTGGAAAGACAAATATTACTCTCTGATGTAACCGCATCTGTGAGGTTACATAGGATATCTGTGGCATGTGTCGTCGAAGTTCACAGAATGTGTAATTTGTCAGTAAAGCAGTCAGCAGCAGACTTTCACAGATTCGCAGATTATGAAAATAGTAACTTGTGATAATGTCAAGTGGTCGAGGGCAGGGGGCAAAAAGCTTTTGGTTTTCATCTGTTGAAAAGAGGTTCCTGTTTCTTTTTTAAGCCTCAAACCAGCTGGCGCTGTGCGTCTGTGGCACGTCTTTAACACTACGGGACACACTTGGGAATGGGAAGGTGTTGGATTTGTTTGTGTTTACTGGAATGGTGATGGCGGAATTTGGGATAAAGCAGCGAGTGGATTTTGTGCTTATGTCGAGCACAGAAAGAAGCAGTTACCTGTACAGTAAGATGTGTTGTGCAGGTGAGTGGGGAGGAGGGTTTGTCTGAGGTTTGAACTGGTAGAATATGAAGCTTTTTCAGTTAAAGTACATTTTGAACCATACCAGATTTCACCTCTCACTAAATAAATCTCAAACTTTTTGTGTTACTACATGCAGTATTTCTGCAAGGATTGTGTTCTTACTTGTTTGCTCCTCTCAAAACACGAGATAGCTCAATCAATCATCATTCTCTGCATAACTGTGCCCTGGAAAGGTATATTCACCAAAGTAATTATCTGAAATGGGTAAAAGTGAAAAAGCTCGAAAACCTGTTTTGCAGCTGTCCGCTGGGAACACTGCTGTGTTACTGAAAACACTATAATTTGCCTGCAGTTGTTACTGCAATAAATCTTTCGCCAAGGTGACATTTTAACTGTCTTGTGCAAAGGCTCCAGCCTGCCCATCTTATTGTGTGCAGCCTTATATTATCCGTGTGGGCTGGATGGGAAAGGGCAGGCCCAGGGTGCTGTGGAGGTCTGTATGGTTAAGTGCGCGTGAAATGTACCATCCAGTAATCCAGCAATAATTGACATTTAACTCTCTTTTCATAGTTGGTGTTCCCAGCAAATTTGATTAGATTTTAGCCAAAACTTTCAAACATCCATCAGGTGCTACATCACAGAGACATAAATTTCCCACATCACCCTCTGTAATGAATTTAGTGAAATGTCCACCGTAATCATATCAGTGTACAACATCTTGTCTCTTTTTTTCAGCGCCATGTCAACTGCAGAGTTTCCAGAAAACAATTAGAAAAATAGAGTACAGAGAAATACAGAGAAATACACAGTCATGTCTCCTCCAATTGCATGAATTTTCATGGTGAGGCATTTATTGTTGATTTTTTTGAGTGCAAATTCAAGCTCTGGGATCGATTTTAGCATTTGGGATATCTGATATTGGACACCACAGTAATTTATTCATCTTGCATGATATTCTGTGTAAAAACAAAACAAAACAGTATTTCGTTCTCCTCCATATGTTATTGCATTGTGATCATAGAATCATCATGGTGCAATCTCATTTCACGGCATGTTACGTCATATTATTTAAATGACTGTGAGATGAATAATGAGAAACATTGAATGTGCTGTGGCGCCATCTATTGGCCGAAAATATTTCCCCACCCTGTCTTCGCTTGGTCAGGAAGCGGTGGTGTTTCCTTCTGCGCCTGCAATTGGCCAGCAGGGGGGAAACTCCACCATCCCCGTGTCTAAAAATACGGGCATGAGTAAGAGGCAGGCACAGTCACCACTGAGTGTTTAGGCCGGTTGTCATGGCAACCTGTGTCACGTTTCCCTGTCTCCACATTTTGGTGGAAGGCTGCGAGACGATGAGTGCAGCCTGGCACTCATTACTACATGTGGAAATACCACATGGAACACAATGGACAAGGGGAGCCTCAGTGCTTCTTTTCTCCTGTGGAAAGAACTGCTTTTGATGCAGTGAGGTCTTTTTTTTATCATTCACACACTTGAAAAGAGGTTTTTAAGGAGGGACAGCTAAATTCTTTGGGATTGGCCAAATTTGTGGCATTACACACTTAAGATGCTTTTGAACTTAACTCTACAAATGTGGATCATTCAGTATTTTTCACCTCTTTCACATAAGGTATAAGAGATTTCTGTCCAATAGGGGGAGACGCGTGCCTCCTCACGAGCTGTGGGTGATCTCAGGGTGAATCTTCACTCTGAAATAGCAGCAGCTGATACAATAGTCGAGTCCCAGATGTGGGTCATTGACTAAATTAAAACCTCAGCTGTTGCGGCTGATCCTACAGGCTTGTTGAGTCTGAGTTAAATCAGGTTTGAAGCTTTATCTTTAGAGCCGGTCGCAGAGGCTGATGTCTGCTAAAAATGTGTGTGGAGGACAGCATGGCAACATTTGGAGATTTATTTCTAGTAGATCGTGTCATTTTGCACCGTCTTTCAGTGCAGGTTGTTTTGATTAAGTATCCTCATGTATAATAGAGGATATACAGTATAGATTTATCCTGGCTGCTGACAGTTAATTGTAATTAAAGTCCATAAAATTGTGTTTTTTATATTTCTTCTGTGTTTTTCTCCATTGCAACTCAAATTCTAAGCCGAGGATTCCAAGATGTTTGAGTCATGTGTCGGAAGATAATTCTCCTGTTTGATCCTGATGGCTCCTGGCCCTCCAAAGGACACTCATAATGGGGCTCATCTTCTCTCACCTCATTTATTATATTTTTTTCTGCTCTGGCTTTGTTCATGAAGCACAGATGAAATGTGAGCCAAGGCCATGTTGGACCCCCATACACACACACTCTCTCTCTCGTCCCTGTGGCTGCCTCCCTCGCTTTGTGGCTCCTCTCCTCCATCTCCCAGCAGAAATGAGGCGTTAATAGGGTGTGTTGGAGCTGCTGCTACTGTTATCGGCATTCCTTTCTCTGTGGGGTGTGGTTACCAGATATGGCAGCGGACATACTTTCACCTGGGTTCACCTGAGAGGGAGGGATGAGATAGATAGATAGAGGGAAAGAAAGAAGAGGGGTCACTCAGCCAGGTAGTAAATCGTCTTAAATGAGAGGTGACCGGCCATCCCCTCTTTAAACTCCATTTGCTTCTTAAAGGAGCTGTCTGAAAAGCACTGACATGCACAGAATTCTTCTATCCTTATGTCTTTATGTTCTTATGGATTGTTTACTCTGTCTTTAGCAATTTTATCCTTTTGTTTGACAAGGATAGTGGGATGTGTTACCTGACCTTTAGAACAATTCAGGAACCTGCTCATTTGAGAGGTTACCGGTTATTTCTTTCAGATATTCATTATTCTGTTTTCTTTGTTTTGAGCTTGTCATTTGAGCTAGCGTTGAGATTGCTAATCCACAGATACACTGACTCTCTTCTTCCCACCACTACTCTTGGTGTGTTCTAGCTTTTAGTGTCTGATCTCACAAATTGTAGTGTGTTGTGAGAAGTTGCATTCTCTCAATTGTAGATCAGTGTTGAGCTGGGACAGCTGGAGCTCCCATCACTTAGTAAATTAATTGCGAGCCCTCAACCTTGTTATTATGGGGAAACAGCCGAGCTTCCCTCTGTCACCAGGCCTCTTCTGTCCCTGTCCAAAGCTGGAGTGCTCCATCTGGTTTTGATGAATCTGAATGAGGGAGCAGCATAATAAGCATGTTGAGACCTTAATGATACGCCCTCGTTTGGAGAGACGATCTCATGACTAAGATGTTCCACACTTTCTACGTCCTCCCTTCCTCCCATGTGGGCTTCAGGCCCCGTCTTGGTGTTTCCCGTGCTGTTTGGAGAATCCGACTTGAGAGGGTGTTGGCGCGCGTTCCGCTGCCAAAACGTCACTGAGTTTGAATTTTTCCCCTCAACGTTCTACAAGCTGCCTCAGTTCTTCTCTTCGTTCCCTTTTTCTTTTTTTTCTCCCAAGCTTGTACCTTAGCCATGCAGCAACAATCCAGTTTGACTTACCTACTTTGAACTATTGAGATAAGACTGCAGAATGAGGAACTAGCTCAAATTGTAATGCCAGTTAATAGTAATAATGATAATAATAATGATAACAGCAACATTGTTGCTAACAATGTCATTATCATTATTGTTATTATTATTGTGAGTATCACAATTAGCCTTTAGTTAAGATAAATGTCACAAAGGGTCATCACCTCTTTTGCGATTATGTTGCATAGTATTCTTTATCATTTCATGGGCAATGCTGATTGAACGGCTCTACTAATCGGTTTTGATTAAATTTGGTTTCAATTAAAAAGATGTGAGTATATCAAAGAGAAAATGTAGCTTCTCTTCATTCAAATGATATAACAAATGAGACAAACACCCAACCGTTTGGAGTGATCTGGTCTCATGGTCAAACTAAATCCTAAAACATTTTGAGTTCAAAGAAATCACCGCCGCATAGTTTCACTTGGATTCTAGTCTGAGTTTTTCCTGCTGCTTCCCAACTGGTACAAGTATTTCTGGGTGAGGTGTGTGCAGAGTGATTCTTATATACATAAGGGTGTTTTACAATGGGGTCCCTCAAACCTTTCCCAGTGTGTTTAGCAGTTCTTTTCCTTTTTAGGTTGTAATCATGCAATTACCACACCTTAATTCCTCAGCTTGCCTAGACATTGTATGAACCTACAAAGGTGTGTCTACAAACTTGCAAACGTGGCTGTAAATGAGTCAACACGCGCTGCCGCACACACACACACACACCCATTCAGACTCGCATGCACCGACACATTGGATGCGTTCGTGTTCGTACTGGTCGTTTTCAGCGAGAGGAGGGCTGATAGCTTCATGTGGGACCAGCGGGGTTGATGGGATGTGTGGGTTCCTTAAGGCAAGAGAGGCAGGATTTAGCAGAGCTGGGACACACCCTGCCAGCCAGTTTAGCTGTCAACGTATGTTTAACCTATAGACGATTGTAATGAACAACGCTCAAGTAGATTAGAGGAAAACCCTCCTGGATAATCTCTCTGTAATTGCAAGCATTATCACTTTTGCGCTTGTGTAATCTCACAGACCGTGAACCATGTGCCGCAATCCAACTTTGACAAATTTTGACGTGGAAAGCCACTTACTCTAAAAACATCGTGAACAAGAATATGAGGACTTAGGATAACATGTCACCAACGAAAAATAGAATAAAAAAAAATCTTATCTTTCATTTCAACTTTAGCCTGGATAAGGATTGTTTAGGAAATACACCCTTAGATGGAAAGCGAGATTAAGCTACCAATAGCTGAGAGATAAGAACTTGACGTAAACAACACCCACATGCGCAGGCGCACTCACAGATTAGTGCCAATGTGTCACTTACTACTCTTGTTGGGATGGAGTGATGAGTTATGTTCAGGGTGGGGTGATTTGTCATATCGTGCCTGCTGGCCGCTCCCGTCTCTTCCCTATTTGATGCAGAATGAGTAACCCGAAATATATGAGGAATGCGGTGAATAAGTAATGATTAACCATGGCGACACTGTGTGTGTGGTTGTGTGTTAGAGAGTGAGACTCAGAGAGAGAAAGTGAATGGACTCAACTTGGATTTCTCTGCAAAGATGCTATAGTGTTTGCATATTTTTGCAAATGAATAGTCAAATTTTGCCATGTTGTATGACCACTGATGAAGTTGTGTTGTTTGAAATAAATGTTATTACATTTTGTCACATAATCGAGGGAGCATGCGGACAGATTCCACCTTATAGCACCCAGCCCTCCTCTTCCTCCTCTTCCTCCCCATCTCGGTGCAACAGTGTGAGAGAGGAAGGGGCGTGTCCCGAGCCCTACCCAGCGTGTCGTCTGAACACAAAACACTCACTCCCTCATCACACACCAGGACAGGCCCAGACTTCATTGCCCACAGGCACGATTTACTATGAAAGTAATAGAGTAGGCGAAGAAGGGAGAGGGAGAAGGGGGGGAAAAAAACTAGCGAAGGAAAAGGGCAGAGCCGAACCCATTGAGGGAGGGCGAGGGTGAAAGGGAGAAATCATAGGTTAGTTAAACACTGAGTGGAGCGTGGCCACAGGAGCGCACACTGACACACACACGCTACTGTGGAAACAACTTAGGGCCAGGAAGAGAGCAAAGTGACGGAGTCTCCATCAAGTGGGAAACGCTAAGGAGTGTGTTTATTGTACGGTGGCGCGGCGACAATGACCTCTCAACAGCAGAGGTACAGGAATTTCTCCACCGACGGTGCGGGCAGAGACAGGCTGACCTCAGAGGACGTCTTTTACCAGGGGATGCTGAAGGCGACAGATGGCAGGAAAGGTACCAGTATGGCACCATTTCAGAATAGAGGGGCAATCATAGTGGTGGAGGTTTGCAAGTCTAGTGTATCTACTTTATGTAAGTCTGCCCAGCTCATGATGCATAGGTGGTAGATAACTTCAAACTTTGAGGTTGTAGTATCCACAATGTCTAACTGGTCTTTATTATGAATCGGTCTTGTTCAACTGTGGGGTACTCCCTCTCTTCCAATGCATCAGCAGCATCCTCACTTGGTATTGGACAGCATATTCCATTCATAATTGCCTCAAAGTTTGGATTTGGCCGTTAGGATTTATGTCGCTCAGATCTCTGGGTTGATCTTTGTTTGTGAAGATGGGAGACGAGTTTGTTTCTCTATTTGTGTGCAGACTTGTAACTCTTGGTTTGTGTTGTTAATCACACAAAACACACTTGGAACGGTCCCACACTCGTCACGTTAGCTAACTTAACTGTATGCTTCGAAATAAATAAATAAGATAGTTTGGGTAATTCATGACCAGTGAATGAATTATTCAATGAGGTGACCTGCTCTTCATCTTTCCTTTAATTGAATACCTCTCTGAAGTTGTAATGTCTTTACGTGTGTGTACATGTTGTGGGTTTTGATGTTGACATTAACATACGTCGGCCCACGCACTTGTTTAGACTCCCAACCCCTGAGAACCTGTCAGTGTTTACTGATATTTGATCCTTGAGGTTGACTCTACCCCCATCTACTTCTTTGCCACCCATCCAGAATGGGAACTGCACGAATGCGTCATCGTGGCCAACAATTCACCCGCCCAGGGGTTGTGAGTGCGTGTGTGAGACTCCTGCGGGGAATACGTTTCCGTGCAGAAACTACTCAGGGATCATAGTTCACCTCAGATATTCCGTCCTTAGTGAGATTATGCATTTTGACCCGGAAATGTACATGCAGGGGTCACATGGTGAAGCATGGTAAAGGAGACGGTAGGCCGTAGGTCCGCGGGTGTGTACACGTGGTCTCCGTGGAAACGTGGTTGTAGATGACGCCCAACTGAGAAAACAATCCATCTTGCCGACTGTTAACATTGGACCACTGCAACGTGATTTTCACTGCTGGGCGCGTCTCCTTACCGACGCTTTAAACCGATAAGGCGCTGGACTTTGCGTCCGCAACCATGGTTCACAATGACTCATCTAAGGCGGGTCCTGCAGAAGGAAAGGTAGCATTGGATAGGGGCGTCCAAACAAGGCCCAGATGCCCCATGACATCATAGGATTTGTGTGTTACCTCACACACGGAAGGCGTCCAGATCACACACGCAGAGTAACACCGATGGTGACATGAGGTGTCTCCATCACGAATCCTGCCCAGACACACCTGGAGGGGTTTTTGGTGTCTGCACCCTTAGCTGAGCCTCCAGGTGGGCGAGTTGTTTCACGGGGCGTTTCCGCCTCAGATCTTGCTGTCTCTTGTTGGAAAACACTCCTAATGTCTTGTCCAAAATCATCGCTGTCAGCGTGTCGCACGTTGAGACGCGTCTACGCAAACTATACTGTACGTCTCAAAAGACAATACGGGTCTGATTCAAACACAGCTTGAGCTGTACTGGTATTTTTTTTTTTTTTTTCCTCTCAGACGATTTTTTTTTGTCCCAACGAAAGCAAATAACTACAGGTGGCTGTTCTTTTGTTCTTTGGCTGTTATATGAAATATGTGAAACCCTCATTTGACGTGTTTGAGATGGATTTCATCCCCACAGTTTCTCATTCTGCAGAGAAGCCTGCGTGTTGAAACAAATAGCATGAGCGTTTACGTTGCATGTCCATGTCTGATCTTGTTGCGTTTTTTTTTGTCATTATTTCAGATGAACGGGATCGTGTACAGAAAAAGACCTTTACAAAATGGGTGAACAAACACTTGATAAAGGTGAGTCCTCAACGTCTTACTTTTTTTTTCTTTTTTTTTTGGCACGCACCCACACACATACTCATACACAAAACTCATGCGTCCTCAGTTTCATACACACAAAGCACACTTGAAGGAGTTCAAGTTCATCCATCATTTTCCTTCTGTAATATCTGCCTTGAGTCAGCTTTGCGAGTGCAGTTTCTCAGTTTTCTTTTGTATTAATCACTTTTTGGATTTCAATGGTTGCTTTGTTGCAGATCCCTGCAGGCCTGAACAGTTTCAGTGGCCAATTACTGATTTTTCCTCAGTGAATCATCGTTCCTAATTTACCGCAAACCACAATTTGGAGGTTCAGAGGTGATGGGTTAGAATTACTTCAATCCTGAAGCGTTTCCCATTCATTTCACAGACAGAAGTTGTTTTAGTTTGTGGACTTTCTCCAAAAATAGGCAAGCTAGACAAGAACTTTAATACCAAGTGGATTCACATTCATGCAGATGTGTGATGTAACTCATTTCTATCCTTCACACACTCTGGTGATGGTCATATGCATACTGTATATTCCACAATCAGTGACTCAGCTTTGTTGTGTACACATACACACAGACTGATGAAGCAGTGGGTCACCTGCTCTGTGCCATGATGTGGGGCCTCACCAAAGGTCCAGTCTGTCAGCGGATAAATTTGTGTAAACCTCCTGTCAACACTCATCCGCTCTCACCTGCCTCACCCTCTTTTTCCCCGTAACTGAGGGATTGATGAGGGTTTACAGGTCACGATGGGGTTGAAGTCAAATTGGCCGCAGCTCACTCTGGAGTTTCTCATTAAGGGTGACAAATGACTCCCCGTAACACAATGACCCCTCCCTCGGAGCAGTAAATAACACTTCTGTCCATCCTACTACTCAGTCATCTCCAGCCTCGCAGCATAAACTGCCTCCACATTTTGCCCCGTATTCCACTTTTCACACAGGCCTATTCATTGGGCTTATTTTTAGAAATGAATGGAACAAGAAGCATAAAAATAAGCACAAAGAGTGTGTTTTCCTTTCCGTGATTGTGCATTACTGCCAGTGCTACTGCCAGTTTAAGGTCTCGTTTCTCCAGAATGTTCATTGTGAATTAGGGAGTGTGAGTCATACACATCTGTGTCCACTTAAGTTGCACTGAAAAGGCAAATTCTGGTGGGAGTCCAGAGCCCACAGTGGTTGGGCCAACAGTAGCACATGTGGGTCCAGCTTACCTGCATTCATGCGTGTTAACGTCCTCTTAAACATGCCTGTCTTGTCGCCTGTGTTGTCATTCAAAACATGGCATCCTTTTCTTTACAAGTAAAATGCATGAAACGTAAGCACAGGTTTGTTTTTGCTTTGTTGGACAATAAAATGTAAAAGCAAAGCTCAGCCTCTGCACACATTTACAGTCCCAGTCTGCTTTGGGAGACAACTTTGCAAGAGTTACTGTATGTAATGCAGAGTCAGTGTTATAGCCACCGGTTGGATTTCCCATGAATTTCCTCTGACTGACTGGATGTTGTAGAGAAAGAAAAGCTTTCTGTGGCAGTTTTAGTGTTATTTTCTTTTTTTCTTCTTCTTCTTTTGACAGAGCAGTCGATCACAGATGTTTTATTTCGGAGACGTGTCCAACCATTTTATTCATGTCTGAGATAGATGCAGGATCCTGCATCATTCATAGACTGAAACACCCATAAGTATTAATAAGCAATAAGCAAAGTAGGACCGAGGAGGATTCATAAAATCTGTGTTTTGCATTTTGAATTTTTAATTCATATGCTACTCAATACACCACATCCATCTGTCAAAGGCCCACTTCAACAGCAAGTGTATATGAGAAAGAAATGTCATGATTTTACAAACACCTGGTGGACAGACTGCAGCTAGGTGGCGCTCTAAGCTACAAAGCAAGACAATGTTTTTCTCTAGAGCTTGTATCAAATTTCACAGCATTGTCATACAACTCCTGCATGAAGAAGTGAGGGCGATGAAGGGTTGCTAGTGTTTTTTTTCCCTTTGAGATGACTGCAGGCTTGTCAAACAACTCTCAATTGTTTGGAGTGAGTAATTTATAAAGTAACATTAGCCGGTCCCAATACAGCCGATGCAGCATATGTATAAGAATGATTACTATAATGTATTGGTGTTATATAAGTTTGGCACTGCGATGGCAGCAACGAGAATTTATTATTTGAGATATTCTATCATGTCCAATAATATTTTGGCAGTTACAAATGGCACAATTTAGCTCGACTGTGTCAAATACAGCCATGGTTGCCAGGTTGTTATGGTCTATGTGTGGACAGTGCCCCCTGTTGGCTGTAATTTTAGCATGGATGGGAAAGCAGCTCACTTTCTCATCCATGCTGCAACAGACCGTGAATCATTGAATGACTGCTCAAACTGTTGCCAATACAAATCGGACGCTGTTGTAACTTGCTGAGGAAATGTGCTTTCATTCCATTGTAGGGCTGAGACACTTTTCTCAAAGGACCCCAATGATCTGAATTTGGTCTGAATCTAATCATTTCCAGTTCACCTTTCCTATTCTGTTGATTCTAAATTTTCCGCTGTGTTTCCAGTCGGATCCTTCAGCCTTGCTTTGTGAGATGGTTGATGCTCTCTGGTATTGCCCTGCTCTGTTCCATTACTCATTACTGTTCTCCTTTTATCACTCATCCCTTTCTCCAGAACCAGAGAGTAGAGGTAGGTACTCTATTCAGCGTGAGTGTTCTGCACTTGTCTTGCATGGAAGTGGCTATCCTCCGGGCTATCCTCCCTCCTCACATAAATCCCCACTTTCCCTCAGCTTTTTCCTCCAGGCCCGGTGTTTACTTTGTACCCACACAACCAATCCATCAAAACAGAAGGACTTTGCATGCATGTTTATGATTTAGTATCCCCTAACTGGAGTTTTTGACCACTCTTTGAGTTTTGCACCTCAGTGTTGGTTTGCACGATTCATCGTGGTTACAAATCAGTTTTTTGTATGTCTCAGGACAGTCTGAATCTCAATTGTTGGCAGTTGTTGCCATTCAGCATTCGGAGTAGTTTCGAGGTTTGACGCTTTGCTGCTCTCGGCTACGCATTCCTTACCTGTGTAGAACTGTTCCGAAAGCTGTGAAATGCTTAGGTAGCAGCAGGAGTATGGTGATTGCAGGACCAGAGTCTGCAAACTCTTCCCTAAAACACTGAAAACTAAGTCATGCCCTGCCATACTTATCATTAATACGATATTTGAAAGATTTAATTCCGATGTGTCTGCAGCAAAGTGTGCAACTTTTTAGCCCTCAACTATCTACATAATGTGTATTAAAGACTTGCATGTATTTTCTCTCTCGCCAGTCGCAGCGTCACGTGACGGACCTGTATGAAGACCTTCGAGATGGACACAATCTCATCTCTCTTCTGGAAGTCCTCTCTGGGGAAACACTGGTGAGTTGGATGACTTACTGTTGACCCCACCATTAAAGTGGCTAATGGGAGCTTTCCTTTTAAGACCTCACTTTACCCAAACTAAACCTAATCCCAGCTTATAACACTTAACGTAGTACTAAATGCCTAAACAAGACCACACTTTCTTCCCAGCGGAAATGCCTTTTAACTGACAGCCGCCATTGCTACTCAAAGGTGTAATCCAAGCTTGATGATGTGTGTTTACTCACCCTAAATGTGAATGTCAGCGCACTAATACAGGTTTCCTGGCTTTTGGGTTCATGTTACTTATGTCCCTTTTAAAACTTACCCGGTATTTTGAATTACAGTTGAAGCAACAGACTGTTTCTTTCTTTGTCCGATACCCTGTGGCTCAGATCTGTACAGAATCTTCTCTGCCACTGTTCATCGCTCCCTCCACCAGCTCCAGCTCTGCTCATTTCCTAATTGCCTCCATAGCCTCAACACATTAAGCTCCCTTTGGCCTCTGTGTGCGAGATCTTTTCCCCGTTCTGATCTACACTTCTTCTTCCCCTCTACTCTCCTCTCACCTGCTGCCTTCGCAACTTCTTCTGTGTCTGTCAATCTGTGCCGCATGGCCGCCACCTCCTCTCCTTGCACTGCCCTTTGCTAGCCGAGGGAGAGAGATGTGGTCAGGAGTGTTCGGTTGGTGAGTGGGTCTGGAATTGCACTGGGCACTTTATCATGGGCATGTTTTTATTCTTCCATGCTTGAAGTGTCATTTGGCTCTGCATGATGATCGGACATCCACTCATGGCAACATACTGTACTTTGTTTCTGTCTGCAGATTGATGGGCTTATTTTACAATTTTTTCTGTTAGTTTTTTTTACCATGTAGCTGCACTACACACTGTTGATACTTTGAGACCCACTGATTGAATAACAAGTCACAAAACAAAGCATTAGTTTGGTTAGTCCGACAAGTTACAGTGCATTAACTTCTTATGTCTGTCAAATGTTCCTTTTTATGGATTATTTTTGCTGTGACTTTCCCACAAACATCAAAATCCACCCGCAATAGCAAAACAATGTAAATATGCTGAACTATTTATTGCATGTTTATGTAAAGCAGTGTGCATTGCAGTCCTGGGAGAGAGCACTTTATACAAGCATATACAGCTAGATTCCAAATTTTTAGCATACATTTGTCAACATCTGCATGTTTATCTTGTAAGTGACATCAGAGTTATGGGACATACCATTTGGTCAGTCTCTCTACCATTGAATTGGGACTTAATCGTCGCTATTTGTTGTACCCATAACAACTTTGTATGTCAGAATATTGATAGTTGGAAAGACCTGGGATTCACCACTTTGTCCCACTTGGTTCCCGTTTTCTCCTGCTGGCATCCACCTTTGTCCACGTGCTCTATGATTGAGATGTCACTTCATAGTGTGAACACTTTTATCTCGTCATTTTTCTCAGCCCAGGGAAAAAGGACGGATGCGGTTCCACAAACTTCAGAATGTACAGATTGCACTGGACTTCCTCAAACACCGACAGGTAGGTATCTGAAAACCTTCAGGCTCTTCGGCCATTCGACCATGCCCGTGTGTGTTCTTCCAGTCTGAATCACGCAATAATGAGAATTTTTCTGTTTCTGCAGGTCAAGCTGGTCAACATCAGAAATGATGACATAGCAGATGGGAACCCCAAGCTGACGCTGGGGTTAATATGGACCATAATCCTCCACTTCCAGGTCTCCTCCTCTGTCAGTGTTGTGTTCCATTTTTTTATCGCTACGTATCTCTCTCTGGGATCTGCGGGATCTGTCGGCTGCCTTTTCCCATCATCTCGGAGACGATCAGAATGGGTTCCATCCTTCTCATCACATCTCTTTTGGAGATCAAGATATCTTTGCCAACCATTTTTCTCATTATCACACTAACTGCAGTTAATTCTGCTTGAAGAAATATTAATCACCCTGGGTGTGTGCGCGTGTGTGAAGTAGATAGATCATGCATCCCAAGGGCAGGGTGTGTCAGGGCTTCAGTGCAAACTGGATGACATCCTACACTCACACCCATACCCCTGTTATCCACCATGTCGTGCCAAATGCTGTTTTTGTCGCAGCTAAATCCGAATCTCTTAGTGTGAGAGCTCAATCGGCAGAGCCACACCCTCTACAATCCAGTGATTTGGCCTCATAAAGTATAAAAGCTTATGTTCTGTTCTTTTGGAGAGGTGAGGGGGATAAGCTCCTATTATGTCTCGTTTCTTCCCACAGGTTAGAAGAAGAAATATGAAGTCTTTGTACTTTCTAAAATGAACACAGCAGTTGTGGTTGCTGATGAGTCACAGAAGCAAATTCAAAAGGATGAGACACATCAGACACTCAGTCGCTAATTTAGTATTTTTGCTACAGTGAAATACTTTCTTGAATTGATAGATAGAAATAGATTAGCATGTTCTGCTTTAAAAAAGCAGTTCTGGAACATTCAGTGCCACCCACAAATTCAGCCAACATGCACACACACTCCTATTTCACCTACATTCTGCTGGATACACAGCTGGAATAAATCGTGTGCCGTTATCGTGATACTAGTTTTCATCAGGTAAATTTTCATCAGGTACCTTCATGATATACCGATCAGCTAATTTGCCAATGTTTGAAGCAAGATGATGATGAATGATTTCAAGATTTCAAGGAGATCAAAAAAAAAAAGCAGCAGTGCATCCATTTTTCATTCCCATCTCAACATGACTTTGCCATTTCAAACACAGTGATTTGGGGATACATCTCAACTTTTTATTTCCACTAATTTTTCCACTCCTCTGCATGCCTGAATTTTACACTCCAATCTAATCCGTCATCTCCTCTGCTAATATTGTTGTTATCTATCATACCTCAGATCTCAGATATCCAGGTGAATGGCCAGTCAGAGGACATGTCGGCCAAGGAGAAGCTGCTGCTCTGGTCCCAGAGGATGACGGATGGCTACCAGGACATCCGCTGTGACAACTTCACCACCAGCTGGAGAGATGGCAAACTCTTCAATGCCGTCATTCACAAACACTAGTGAGTGATTCACTTCTTTTTGAGTAATTCTCTAGACACATCAATGTCTCAGCAGTAGAACTCTGCTGGATCTTTCTTTATCTTGTGCAGATGGATGTGGTCCAACATGGTCGTTAGTCGGGTGTCGGTGCACCAGTCTTGACCTGTGCATGTCATGAAATTACACTGTGCAACTGTTCCGACGCAGGTGTATTATTTCACCGGTATTGCTGTGATGAGTGAGGGTCTGCGTGAGAAATAGAGGTGTGGAAACAGCGTTGCACAGAGCACAGTCATCGCACAAGAAATGCTGAAATTGCACCGCATTGCGGGAAAGTTTTCTGCACACTCTGTGTTCAATTTAATGTTTATGACTGGTGTTATACCAGCTGTGCCTGACAGTACAGGTCTCGAGCAGCTTTCAAGAAATGTAAATGAACAGTGCATGAACTTTTCAGAGCCTTAGGCCGTGCATACCACTCGCAGGCGTTGGCTCTAATTACACCAATTTGGTGTTCTGCAATAGTGTCGCATCTTTTTCAGTGCTTTTAAATTGTTATGTCGTGAACTTGTTGTTTTTAAATGCGCAGAACGCCCTCTATCAACAAAAATACTGAACTGCCCAATTTTGAATTTGAGATCCACATGCCGTTTTCCATGATTGTGAAGTGAAACAAAAACCTTCCCGCGGGCGCAAACTTTCCTAAACTTGAACATGTACCTGCAGCTTCCTTCTCACGCAGTGCAAACAGACTCCTTTTTGCAGACACCTGGGGCCACTTTAATAACCTGGCTCTCATAAAGGCCATGGGTGTGGACTGTGGGCGTTGCTGCCGCACTCGGTCCCAGCATAGTTTCGTCGTTGGCCATTATTAAAGAGGCATTGTGCTGGATGTTTTTCGTCCCGAGAGCTCAAGATTGTCTGAGGATCTATTTGGATTTATCGGGTGATTTCGAAATACAGTTCAGCCTGATGGGATGAGGACAGTTACTTTGCTGCGGCCCCAAGAGGCATTTTCATCTCGGCAGTATTTCAGACCTACAGAGATGATGGACACCTGGGACCACAGACAGGTGTATTCGCTTGCAGCCATCAAAAGGTCCTGTTATTTTAAGTTGTTCAACTGACAACTACAATTTTCTACGCGACACACTGCTAGAAGAGAAATACCGTGAAGATGTTTGGCATGAAGAGGAACAAGAAGTCAAAGCCGAGGAAGGGGAGCTTCCGCTTTTCAAGCAGGCGATCAGCATCTGACATAGACAACCGTGTGGTTATGCTCTGCGAGGACATCCCGTCAGAGGAATCCTCCAGGGACTCGGGTCGTGGCTCAAACAGCTCGGGGACCCGATCCAGCAGTGACGAACTCAGCCATGGATGGAGGTCTCATAGTTTTCATGGCAGAGAGGAGCCACATGTCTACAAGGAGGCGATGCCAATGAGGCATTATTCAGTTCACGAGGTTGTTCATGTGGAGCCCACAGCTGCTTCTGCTCACAAAGCTGGGGGCCATGTTTATCTACGCTTCAGGGAAAAGTACGGATCTGACGCTGTCCTTGCTCACTCTGCGTATTTTGACTCAAGAATGGCAAAATGTGGTGATATGTGGAGTCTGCTACAACATGGTGCATTTAGTATTTAGAGATTATGAGTGTATCCTTTAATACAGGTCTTAACAATGCTCATATACACTGATTTAGATACTAAGCCAATACCTAGTATACATCTGGAATTGACCTCATAAAATGTAAACTATCATTCACAGACCAAGTCCAACCTCTTAGTTACATTTAGATTTAACGGCAACCTTTAAGACTTAAAGGTCATCATACTAGTTTGCTCTCCTGCTGTCGTTTGGACCTGTTTATTGACGGCATGTGGATGTTTGTGTCCCTCAGCCCCAGACTCATTGACATGGGCAGAGTGTACAGACAGAACAACCTGGAGAATCTGGAACAGGCCTTTGGTGTTGCTGAGAGAGACCTCGGGGTGACTCGTCTTCTGGACCCAGAGGGTAAGTCCAGTCCTGCATATTTGTCAATTTGACCTCTACACAATTATTTACTGTATGTATTCAACACGTAAATGTGTATGAATATTCATGGTTACTGTAAAGATGATGTACTGAAGATTCATGATTCGAACATTGCCACAGTTTTTTTGCTGCAAATCCAAAGAAGCATGTGACCAATAAAACTCTTAAATCTTAATACTAAACTAACCCCTCATAAAATTTTTACCGATTCTTGCAGATGTCGATGTCCCACACCCAGATGAGAAGTCCATCATCACTTATGTGTCCTCCCTGTATGACGTCATGCCCCGCATGGATGTCCAAGATGGTGTCACAGCAAACGTGAGCTCAATGTTTTCGATTGTGTCTCTGTTTCCCAGACACTCAGATTTAACCAAACGCGACGGGATAAGTGAGCGAGTGTGTGAGGGTTCCTCTCTTGCTCTGCAAATTGAGAGAGCAATTGAAGTCTTGTGAGACCGAGCAACTCGGCAAATGAACAACCGATGGTGTTTACATCTGTCAGGCCTCTGGCAAATGTATTGTAGGTTGTTATGTCTCAATATTTTCTGGCTGGATTCCCCAAGCCCAAGTGCAAAATCCAGTTCTGATCCTTGTGTTTTTGTTGTGGTTAATCATACACGTGTATGATTTGTTGCATTTCTGCCCTCACAACCAGTAAAACACCACACCAGGCTAAATAAATGAAGGGCATGAACCATCTTTTTTTAATTCCCTTCCTGGCACCAGCATTGTCTCCCTCTCCCTTCATAATGTCTTCCACATTCTCCCCCACTCCTGACCTCTCTCCCTTTCGCCGGTGTTTTCCACAAGACTTTCATTGTTCACACCAAATTAATTGGTTTAGTGTGGAGACCCGTGAGAAGAGCTCTTCAATCTGCCTTATTTCTGCTGATGTTTGGCCACAGGAGCTGGAGCTACGCTGGCGGGAGTACTACGAGCTGGTGACCATTCTGCTCCAGTGGATCCGACACCATGTCATGATCTTTGAGGAGAGGACATTCCCTGCCAGCTACGAGGAAATCGAGGTCAGTGTTGTCTGCGTTTTCTCTCAAAATTCTGCATACAAGGGAGTTAAGTCATGCATGTCAGATTATTGAAATCTTGGTTTTGGAGACCATCATTTGCTGAAGAAAAAAACTACGGTAATCAACATTACTTAATGGCTGTGGACACTCAAAGGGTTGAGGTCCCAGGCAGTGTTTTGCTTCCAGTACAGCTGTGCTGATGTTGAAAAAATCCAGACGAAAAACAAATAATGATGTAATCCTCTGGAGTTTCCGCGCTCTCGGCACTTCCCATCTGACCCACACACCAAAAACACGTCACTGTTTTGTTTTTCGTAAATCTTTCAGAGGCTGCTCCAAAGTCTCTTTCAGGACTCTCAAAGTTTTTGTTGATTGTTTAACAAAAACTCTACTATTCATCATAGTTTATACTAAAATGTGACTACTTCTAAGACGCTGTTTAAGGCGTGATGGTATAATCTAGTCATGCAATTGAGGATTCCAAAAAGGGACTGTCAGTTATAAAAGCTTTGCCTTTATGGAAGATATTTCATGCTGCAGATTTAAGTCACAAATACATAATGTGAGTGTGATGATGACTCTTGTTTACTTATTGTTTCTCATAAGCTCCTGTGGCGACAGTTCTTGAGGTTCAAGGAGACAGAGTTGCCAGTGAAGGAATCTGACAAGAATCGGTCCAAGCAGATCTATCAGTCCTTCGAGGTACATTCAGACAAAGTACTGCTGTTATGTGATTCCAAAACCTTCCAAAACCATTCACACACCGTCCTCCCTCCCTGCGACAGAGTGCGGTGCATGCCGGCAAAGTCAAAGTCCCTCCTGGCTACCACCCCATTGATGTGGAGAAAGAATGGGGCCGACTGCACGTGGCCATTTTGGAGCGAGAGCGTCTGCTCAGGATAGAGTTTGAAAGGTGCGTGAGTCATTTGATACGCTACGACAGAAACGATCCAGAGGCCGCGCCCGTCTTTTACCTCGCTTGGAATCCAGTGACTTCATTTATATACAGTAGAACTAGTTGAATGGAGCTGAGACAAGTAACACGTTATCTGTACCCACTTTGATGCTTTGCTCGAGGGGTTTTCTAAGATTTCTCAGTACATTGAGTTCAGAGATAGACAGGCATTTTGTAGGCTGGCGTTGAAGTCCAAATTTAACTCTAATGAATGAGTAATTACCATAAACCTGCTCATTAAACTTGCACCTTTGTGTGTGTTGTGTTGTTGCATCAAGTGTGGGAATAGGCTGATCCAAGTCACAAGACGGTCTGCTCATCTCCCAGTCAGAGCTTTGCTGACGGTACTAGCCTCTGGAATGGCTGCACAGGCAGGCTGCAGTTGTTTGTCAGGAAATGGAGATTTTTTTTTGTGTCTCAGTGTGTTTGCAGAGTTGTGAGGTTGCATTTGTGATTTGAGTCCCACAGATTTGCTGCAGCTCAAGCTCTGCGATTTATGTTGATTGTTTATATTGATTGTTTGGTTGTGACACTGCTTCATAGGTTTGACCTCAGTTTGTGGTTGGCCAAGTGTTGGCATTGAGAGATGAGGGCCTTTTTACTTATGGTGTGCGTTTTATAGTTGATGTGTGTTCTTTGTTTCAAAATACATGTCGTTGATTAAGACTGTCGCCAAAAATATTTTCCTGAGTGTTGGTCACACAAAGCTTTGGTGAAGCTGTTTGGTTGATTTGCTCACTGCTAGTTCTTGAATGGTCCTAGCTCTTATAAATCCTCTCTATCTGTTTAATTCCTGCTGTAGGTAATTGTTGTCTCATTCTCTCTTCCTATCCGCTCCAGACTTGAGAGGCTACAGAGGATTGTCAATAAAGTCCAGATGGAGGCCGGTACGTGCGATGAGCAGCTGAGCCAGCTGGAGTCTCTGCTGCAGACGGTGAGTCTCAATATTACGACTATCCTCAAAAATAGCGTGGTTGACTGGGAAGGAGTGTTGACGTGGCAGTTTGGCGCTTCATTAGCCATAAATCATTGTGCTCCCCTACCATTCACTGTTTGTCAGATTAGCTTCTTATCAGATAGAGGTGAAATAATCGGAACATTCCTCCATGTCATCAGAGCAGATTGCCACATACGCGCACACAGCTCAGGCATCCCTCAGGCAGAGCAGCTCGCTCATCCCAAAGTTAATTCCGCCCTCACTTCAGTGTCAATCGATGGGAAAACCAAGATTGGAATCTTTATCTTTATCCCCCTAGGACATCCGTCTACTGAATGCAGGGAAACCAGCTCAGCACACGGCCGAGGTGGAGAGAGAGCTGGACAAGGCAGAGGGTGTGATTCGCCTGCTCTTCAACGATGTGCAACTGCTGAAGGATGGGCGCCACCCTCAGGCTGAACAGATGTATCGCAGGTGAGTCTTTGAGATGAACCTGTAGCACAGGATACTCATAGTGCCCAGAGCCATTTAAATGAATAATTGGAGTTTTAGAGGTAGTTTCAATAGAGTTTAAATGAATAATTTTAACGTATGTGTGCCTTTTTTTTTTTTTTAACTGAAATCGAGGACATCTGTCTCGTAACAAAAAATAACTTTTCCCATTTCCACAGAATTTTCCATCTACACGAGCGCCTGGTGAATCTACGTACCGATTACAACCTTCGTCTGAAATCATCTGTGACCGCTACCCAAGTCGCCACCAACCAGACTCAGCGCCAGTCTGCCACAAAGTTGCGCCCTGAGCTGGACGACGTCACCCTTCGCTACGTCCAGGACCTGCTGGCCTGGGTGGAGGAAAACCAGCGTCGCATCGACACGGCTGAGTGGGGCTCGGATCTGCCCGCCGTGGAATCGCAACTGGGGAGCCACAGGGGATTGCATCAGACCGTGGAGGACTTCCGGACCAAGATTGAACGAGCCAAAAATGACGAGGTAGTTTTGTCTACTGCATGTGATGAAGTGGAATTTTAGGAGAGAGGGAGCGCATGCTTTCTCTTTTGTGCGTTTCCAAATATTGATTTTTCCTCCTCTGTTGCCTCTCAGAGTCAGCTGTCTCCTGTCAGCAAGGGCGCATACAAGGAATACCTGGGTAAACTGGACATCCAGTATGGGAAACTACTGGTAAATATGCATATTAGGTGTATTCATTGACATTTTGCTCTATGTGAAGGTTCTTCACTACCAGTTGCCACATTCTAAAATATTATAATATCCATGTCTGTCTTACCCTTCAGAACTCCTCCAAGTCGCGCTTAAGGAACTTGGAGTCCCTTCATGGTTTTGTCAGTGCCGCCACCAAAGAACTGATGTGGTTGAACGACAAAGAGGAGGAGGAGGTCAACTTTGATTGGAGTGACAAGAACACAAACATGACGGCTAAAAAAGACAACTATTCCGTGAGTCAGCATTCTCTGCACGTCATTTCCCACATTCTCAAGTTTCAGAAAATGTATCGTATTGTACTGGAATTCTGACAGTTGACCTTAAAACATTTTTATAAATGTTTGTTGTAAATTTATTTACTTGAGGGTTCCTCTGTACATTGGCTGTTTCTTCCGTTTTACTGGTAATTCAAAAATTTTCTTGCCAACAAAGTGATAAATTGATTATATAAAATGAAAATACATATACATACTGCAGTGTAGATAAGACGGATATCGATCAGAAAATACAAAAAATACAGTGGAATACCAGTAATATTGCTTTCAGCATCCCGCACCGTTCTGTTCACGCATTTTTTCCTATCGTCTAACTACTGTCACTTTGTTTTCTCTCAGGCCCTCATGCGGGAACTGGAGCTTAGGGAGAAGAAGGTCAATGACATCCAGGCCACAGGTGATAAACTCATCAGAGATGGACATCCTGGCAAGAGCACAGTTGAGGTGAGTACCGCTGTGATCCCTTTGGAATAGGAAAAATAACTACAGATGATTCAGTCATCCTTCTGTTTGCTTCCAGGCCTTCACTGCTGCACTTCAAACACAGTGGAGCTGGATCCTTCAGTTGTGCTGCTGCATCGAGGCTCATCTCAAAGAAAACACAGCCTATTACCAGGTACGGAGCAAAGACATCAGGGTCACAGCTGCAATCCTTCCATCTAAGCCACAGAGTATGTGCATTATGTTCTGAGTCTTGTGATCCCATTGTCTTGCAGTTCTTCGCTGAGGTGAAAGAGGCTCAGGAGAAGATGAGGAAGATGCAGGAGAACATGAAAAAGAAGTACACCTGCGATCGCTCCACCACCACCACGCGCCTGGAGGATCTGCTGCAGGATGCTGCGGTGTGTACATTTTGGGTTTGGGTTTTGGCATCAGGGGATACAAGTGATGGTTAAGTGATTATACTATGTGGGAAGTCATGACAATCTATTTAATTTGACTGTTACAGGAAGAGAGAGAGCAACTGAATGAGCACAAGACTCTGGTCGCCGGCCTGAACAAGAGAGCCCGATCCATCATACAGCTCAAACCTCGCAACCCCACCACCTCTGTCAAAGGCAAACTGCCCATTCAGGCTGTGTGTGACTTCAAGCAGATGGAGGTAAGAAGCGTCCTGTTTGTTCTAATTCACGCTGTGTCGCAGGCAGCAAGAACGATCACATGACTCATTTTCACTCCGGTTCCAGATAACTGTCCATAAAGGAGACGAGTGTGCGCTCCTCAACAACTCGCAGCCCTTCAAGTGGAAGGTCCTGAACCATTCTGGCAATGAGGCGGTGGTTCCCTCTGTCTGCTTCATGGTACCTCCAGTCAACAAAGAGGCAATGGACAGTGTAGCCAGGTAAAACCACTGTGTGTCCAATACTACAATCGTAACTGTAATGTTCTAATGGTGCTTTTGCCAGGTTCGTGTACTGCCTGCAGCCCTTCAGCCCAGCAAGTAGTTCCAATTATTGTCCCCAGCATCCCCCCCTCCCCCGCAGCAGCCAGATGTTAGCAGACAGCGCAATGTTAGCATTTGTAGTCTTTGCTGAGGTCCAATGAATTCCAATGAATGAAAGTCCAATCGTCAGAACTGGAGTGGATGTTGATGAGGTAAATAACACAAGGTAAAAAAGTAAAAAATAATAGTATTTCCGTCTCGGTAGCTTGGATGCAGGTCACCAGCAGATGGTGTCCTTGTGGCAACGGCTGCACATTAACCTGAAGAGCCTGCTCTCCTGGCAGTACCTGATGAGGGATTTCACACAGATCCGTGCCTGGAACATCGCTATGGTGGGTGTTCGTGCTGGTGTTGCAGTTGCAGATTGAATAGAGACGCAAATGCAGCTATGCTTTGACTGTCCAACTTTGTGAATTTGTCCAACTCTTCCTTTCATTCCTGCACAGATTAAGAATATGAAACCTGAGGAATACCGGCTCCTGATGAGAAACATGGAGCTCCACTATCAGGACTACATGCGTGACAGCCAGGATTCGCAGCTCTTCAGCCCTGATGACAGGATCCAGGTTGAGGATGACTATTGCAAGTCAACCCAACATTTCGAAAACCTGCTGCGTTCCATGGAGAAAGGTGATCATTGCAACTATTTCAGTTATAAGATCGATTATTTTAATCAGTCATGAAGGTGATGTAGGCATATCTCAACTTTACATGCCCTGTCAATTCACCTTTCAGGAGTGAGGGTTGTTAATGTCAGAGGTGAGTGGCTAAACAACCAGGATGCTGCTCACCCTGCTGATGCGTGGCTTAGCTTTTTCAGCTTTGGATTGTTGGAACCTTAAATCCCTTCTTTATTTTCTTTTTTTTTCTGTTGAGCAATGAATGACTGCATGATCTTTGTGAGTGTAGGCTTTCGAGACATGAGACCAATTCTTGGCCTATACCAGAGCCATGTCAGTGTCCTTGAGCAAGGCACACTTATACTTCAATGGATGCTTCACTGAGCAACCCACAACCTCTAGCAAAAATATGAGGGTGTTGAAACACAGGGAACAATTTCCTTCTGGATTGATATATACATGAAAAACTGACCATGTGTGGTTTTTTTTTGGAGCAGCGGCTGTTAAAGCTGATAATGTCCAATATATCAAGCGCTCTGTGTGAGGCCACGGCAGACTTGACCATGTGCTTTATTCATCAGAAATACACTCATTATGCTGTAGATGTTGCAACACGCTTTTTTGGACTGCCTTTGATGTGAAACACCACTTCATAACTTCAGGGTTTTAGACTTTTGATTCACAAGGCTCCCCTTTCAACCTGATACTAATCATTTCTCAAAAAACACCCATGCACCTTCAGGTCAAAAGGACGAGACGCTGTGTAAGAACTACATCTCAGAGATCAAGGACCTTCGTCTGCACATTGAAAAATGTGAGGGTCAGACTTTGGATCGTATACGCAAACCCATGAGCAAAGAACCCCTCAAAGAGTGTCTCCAGAAAGCTACAGAGCAGCAGGTAAAATTTTCGAATCACTGATGCCATTTCTACAAATTTCCCATCAGACAAGCTTTAAATTTGATATTATCATATGATGTCCACATGATATTGTGTTCCTCCGCGGTGCAGAAAGTACAGGTGGAACTTCAAGGTATCAAGAAGGATCTGGACAAGGTTGCTGTGAAAGCCAAAGAGATCTTGGCTTCCCCCCAGCAGTCCGCCTCAACTCCTGTCCTGCGGTCTGAGCTTGACGTTACAGTGCAGAAGATGGATCATGCATACATGCTGTCCTCCGTTTATCTGGAAAAGTGAGTCCTACAAGTTGTTTTACCGGTATGACAGACACTCTATATTCTCAAGTGGTAATTATTAATGTGCCTATGTATTTGTTCCGTTTTCCTGCTTGTCCCTAGACTGAAGACCATAGAAATGGTGATCCGCAACACACAGGGTGCAGAAGCAGTCCTCAAGCAGTATGAAGACTGTCTGCGTGATGTCCACACTGTGCCAGGTGATGTCAAGGAAGTGGAAACTTACCGTGGGCAGCTCAAGGCAAGCAACATAAGACCACTTTGACTTCTAAGGAAACGCTTTTCCTCTAGGCTGTGGTTGTCACAGATGATAACTTTCCTTTGTAAACTGCGAGTCCAGTTGAAGAGCTTCTCCATATTTGCGGTTGTTGTTCTACAGAAAATGCGAGCAGAAGCCGAGGGTGAGCAGCCCGTGTTTGACTCCATGGAGGAAGAGCTGAAGAAAGCCTCCGCCGTGAGCGAGAAGATGGCCCGAGTGCACAGCGAGCGTGATGCCGAGATAGACCACTACCGCCACCACCTATCTGGTCTGCAGGACCGCTGGAAGGCCGTGTTCACTCAGATCGACCTCCGGCAGAGGGAGCTGGAGCAGCTCGGTCGCCAGCTGGGCTACTATCGCGAAAGCTACGACTGGCTGATCCGCTGGATTGCAGATGCCAAGCAAAGGCAGGAGAAGATCCAGGCCGTGCCCATCACAGACAGCAAAACTCTGAAGGAGCAGCTGGACAAGGAGAAGGTAAGATGAAGAGATCCTGCAGAAAACCAACAACACTGCTGCACACAAGCTATAAATAAACGTTTTTCCACTCCATCTCATGACAGAAACTTCTAGAGGAGATTGAGAAGAACAAAGACAAGGTGGATGAATGCCAACAGTATGCCAAAGCATACATTGATACCATCAAGGTGAACAACAGTACTGACAACCACACTTTTCTAAGAAACCCTTATTTCTTGGGCAAAGTCAAGCATTGTAAATGTCTTCCACAGGATTATGAGCTCCAGTTAGTGGCCTATAAAGCTCAAGTAGAACCTCTGGTTTCTCCCATGAAGAAAACCAAAATGGATTCAGCTTCAGATAACATCATTCAAGAGGTATGTTGGTTAACACACCACATATCAAGTAAGTATTTCATAAAAACCTTTTGGGCGAGAGTCACTGAGTTACTGTGACACATGTTCACCTGTTCTCCTTGTGCCCATTCCAGTACGTCACACTCCGAACACGGTACAGTGAGCTGATGACTCTGACGAGTCAGTACATTAAGTTCATCACCGACAGTCAGCGCCGCCTGGAGGACGAGGAGGTGCGTGATTACTCAGCGGGGTCCCAAACAGACTTACTCCAACTAAAATCTAACCAACCATATAATCAACCAACCAACCAACAAACCAGTGTGTCCTCTGCATTGTCTCTTCATTGCCCACATGCACACACAGACACAAACACATGCATCCACAAATTAATGTATTGGTGACAATTTATTCAGTTGCATTTATTATGCGGTAAAACATTGGCATGCTGTAGCTGGTTCCGAAATAAGAGCAAACAGGGGTTTTCTTTTTTTTTAAAAGTCTGGTTAGTTAGTCATATGGTTTTATGGTCAGTTAAAAACTGAACAATTGTTTAAAGCAGCAAAGCTGCTGCATAAGCCAGTTTATCACAAAAATCTACATATCCAATGCAGGTACATGATGCATGACTTTGATATTGCTGGAGTGTGGTGAGATTATCAGAGTTACCATTTCCATTTATTCTGTGTGTTGTGCTTTTTTAAAAACAAATGAGGGGTTCTTTTTGTCACTATGATTTCTTTTTACCTTCATTACTTTTTCACTGTCCTCCGCTCAGATTGTCCTCAAATCCCCCTTTTGCCCCACGTAACAAATCTTTTCAGTGTTTACAATTCAAACCTTTTACCTAACCCTAATATTTTTTTGTTTCTTTGCCTCTCTTAACTGCTTGCCAGTGCTTTGCCATGATGAATGCTTAACTTGTTTGGGCAGTAAAGAGGTAAATCATTTCCACTTTTTCAGGTATCTGTGTGATATGACTCTCATGCCTAACCTTTGCTTCTGAGCTTTTCACCTCTCTGTCTCTCTCTCTCATTTCTTTTCATGCCATTTTAACCAACCACCTTGACATCCAGTGTTGTAATGGATCGATCAACCATCTCTAACTCATAGAATAAAGCTTAAAAAAGTGATAATGCCCTCATAACCACTGAAAGCTCCACTTTACTGTCATCCTCTGATCTTTGCATTCCATTCGACTTTGTCATCAATAGTGATTTAAAGAACCCCCATTGCATGACATTAAATAGAAATATTTCTAACAGCAAGAACTCAATACACCAATACAAAAATCCGCTCTGCCTGTTTGGTGATGTGCCGCGGTGCGTCGGCTTGGCTCAGTTTCTGCTTGATGTAGTCGTTCTGTAGTTCAGATTCAGAACTACAACATGTTTACTACAGTATTTATGGCAAGTATTTACCAGAGTTTGAAGGTGATTGTGTACTATTTCAGTGCTCACAGCCCTGTGGGTGTAGAATGTCCTTGGATTTATAGGGTTGATATAAAATCAATTAAGTGAAGTTCTTGCTGAACCTCATTTTGAACGACTATAACATGAAACAATAATGAATATATTGCCAAAATAATTGGCATATATTTATGTTTACACTAAGGCTTGGTGTGGCAACATTAAAATAAACTGGTACTTAAATAGTAAAATACAAACAAGTATTCAAGCAAATTAACAGTTTAAATGACTTGGAGCACTTAATTTGTCATGATAGAAATATCATGAAATCGCTCATTTTCGCAGTTTACCTCATTGTCTTAGTTTCAGTTTTTGCAAGTGTTCACAAAACGCTACTTGCATGCCATATGATTTTTTCTTTTGTGCTGTGTTCTTTGTTTCCATACATTAATTGATACATTCACATCAATCACAACCTTCATTTTGTCTTGATTTGTCATGATTTCTTTAACTGCATTGTGACTTTAACATTGTGAATGAATTTGCATCTAAACAAATGACTTGATCCTTGAGCTAACTATTAACATTAACATCAGGTAATACGATACATTAAGAGGCTCTTGCGTGGTGTGAGATTACTTTGTTATTACCGCAGTGATTGCAAATTTAATTCACACCACCAAGCCAGTTAATGTGAAGTGTTACCTCTAACCTGTCATGCTTGATTGTAATCCTTTTTTTACCATTTGCTTCCACTAATGCAGAAAGCTGCTGAGAAACTCAAAGCAGAGGAGCAGAAAAAAATGGCCGAGATGCAGGCCGAGTTAGACAAACAGAAGCAGTTAGCTGAAGCTCATGCGAAGGCCATTGCCAAAGCAGAAAAAGAGGCTCGAGAGCTGAAACTCAAAATGCAGGAAGAAGTAAACAGGAGAGAAATTGCTGCCGTAGATGCAGAACACCAAAAGCACAACATCCAGCTGGAGCTGCACGAGCTCAAAAACCTCTCAGAGCAGCAGATGAAGGACAAAAGCCAGCAGGTGGACGAGGCTCTTCAGAGTCGAGCAAAGATTGAGGAAGAAATCCGCGTCATCAGACTCCAACTTGAGACGACTGTAAAACAGAAAACTACAGCGGAATTTGAGCTGCGAACGCTTCGGGAGAAGGCTGCTGAAGCTGAGAAAGTTCGAAAGGCAGCACAAGAGGAGGCTGACAAGCTCCGCAAGCAGGTCATAGAGGAGACACAAAAAAAGCACATGGCCGAGGAGGAACTCAAACTGAAATCACAAGCAGAGAAAGAAGCTGCCCGGCAGAAGCAAAAAGCTCTGGAAGATCTTCACTTGTTGCAGAGGCAGGCAGAGGAAGCAGAGAGGCAAGTGAAGCAAGCTGAAGTTGAGAAGGAGAGGCAGATAAAAGTGGCTCACGAGGCTGCGCAGAAGAGTGCCGCCGCCCAGCTTCAGAGCAAACACATGTCCTTCGTGGAAAAGACGTCTAAACTGGAGGAATCGCTCAAGCAAGAACACGGTGCCGTCCTGCAGCTTCAACAGGAAGGTGCACGCCTCAAGAAACAACAGGAAGATGCCGAGAAGGCCAGGGAAGAGGCCGAACGGGAGCTTGAAAAATGGAGACAAAAAGCCAACGAAGCCCTCCGACTGAGGCTCCAAGCCGAGGAAGAAGCTCACAAAAAGAGCGTTGCTCAAGAGGAGGCCGAGAAACAGAAAGAGGACGCCGAGCGAGAGGCCAAGAAGAGGGCGAAAGCTGAAGACTCGGCTCTGAAGCAGAAAGACATGGCGGAGAAGGAGCTGGAGAGGCAGAGGAAGGTCGCTGAGAGCACAGCTCAGCAGAAGCTCACCGCAGAGCAAGAGCTCATCCGCCTGCGGGCAGATTTTGACAATGCGGAGCAGCAGCGATCTCTTCTCGAGACGGAACTGTACCGCCTCAAGAACGAAGTCATTGCCGCTGAGCAACAGCGCAAACAGCTAGAGGACGAACTGGCCAAAACAAGGAGCGAGATGGACGTGCTTCTGGAGCTCAAATTCAAAGCTGAAGAGGAGACAATGTCGAACAGAGAGAGGAGCAAACAGCTGCTCGAGGCCGAAGCCACGAAAATGAGGGATCTGGCCGACGAAGCAGGCAAATTGCGAGCAATCGCGGAGGACGCCAAGCACCAGAGGCAAATAGCGGAGGAGGAGGCTGCCCGCCAGAGGATGGAGGCCGAGCGTATCCTAAAGGAGAAGTTGGCTGCAATCAGTGACGCCATTCGCCTCAAAACAGAGGCCGAAATCGCCCTGAAGGAGAAGGAGGCTGAGAATGAAAGACTCAGGCGGCAAGCAGAGGATGAGGCGTACCAGAGGAAGGCTCTGGAAGATCAGGCCACCCAACACAAGCATGAAATTGAAGAAAAAATTGTCAAGCTTAAAAAATCATCAGAGGCTGAAATGGAGCGGCAGAGGGCAATAGTGGATGACACACTGAAGCAGAGACGCATCGTGGAAGAAGAGATCCGAATCCTCAAACGCAACTTTGAAAAGGCGTCGTCGGGAAAACTGGACTTGGAACTGGAGTTGAACAAACTGAAAAATATTGCCGACGAAACTCAACAAAGCAAGCTGAGAGCAGAGGAAGAGGCAGAGAAGCTTCGCAAACTGGCTTTGGAGGAGGAGAAGAGGAGGAGGGAGGCAGAGGAGAAGGTAAAGAAGATCGCTGCTGCCGAGCAAGAAGCTGCCAGGCAACGCAAGGCGGCGGAGGAGGAGGTTGAGCGTCTGAAGAAGAAGGCCGAAGAAGCCAGGAAACAGAAGGAAAATGCCGACCAAGAAGCGGAGATGCACATTGTGGCCGCCAACCAGGCGGCGCAGAAATGCAGTGCAGCCGAGCAGCAGGTGCAAAGTGTTCTCGCTCAGCAGAAAGAGGACAACCTGGTGCAGAAGAAGCTGAAGGAGGAATACGAAAAGGCCAAGAAGCTGGCCAAAGAGGCCGAGGCCGCCAAGCAGAAGGCAGAGAGGGAGGCAACTCTTCTCCGTCAGCAAGCAGAAGAGGCAGAGCGGCAAAAACTGGCCGCCGAGCAGGAGGCTGCCAACCAGGCTCAGGCCCAGGAGGACGCAGAGAGATTGCGGAAGGAGGCTGAATTCGAAGCCGCCAAGAGGGCTCAAGCAGAAGCGGCGGCTCTGAAGCAGAAGCAGCAAGCTGATGCCGAAATGGCCAAGCACAAAAAGCTGGCCGAGCAAACACTGAAGCAGAAGTTTCAAGTGGAACAAGAGCTCACCAAGGTCAGGCTGAAGCTGGACGAGACCGACACGCAGAAAGCTCTTTTGGACACAGAGCTGCAGCGCTTGAAAGACGAGGTGGACGACGCTGTCAAACAGAAGGCCCAGGTGGAGGACGAGCTATTCAAGGTCAAAGTCCAGATGGAAGAGCTGCTCAAACTGAAAATCAGGATAGAGCAGGAAAACCAACGCCTCATCACCAGAGACAAAGACAACACGCAAAAATTCCTGGCGGAAGAGGCTGAGAATATGAAAAAGCTTGCGGAGGATGCGGCACGACTCAGCGTGGAGGCCCAAGAAGCGGCACGGATGAGACACATTGCTGAGGAGGAGCTCAACAAGCAGCGTGGGCTTGCAGACAAAATGCTCAAGGAGAAAATGCAAGCCATCCAAGAGGCCTCTCGGTTGAAAGCCGAGGCAGAGATGCTTCAAAGACAGAAAGAACTGGCTCAGGAGCAAGCCCAGAAACTGCTAGAGGATAAGCAGCTAATGCAACAGCGTCTGGACGAGGAGACGGTGGAATACCAGCAGTCGCTTGAGGCAGAGAGAAAAAGACAGTTGGTGATCGCAGCTGAAGCAGAAAAACTCAAACTGAAAGTCTCTCAGCTTAGCGAGGCCCAGGCCAAAGCCGAAGAGGAGGCCAAGAGATTTAAGAAACAAGCCGACGCGGTGGCTGCCCGTCTCCATGAGACAGAACTAGCCAACCAGGAAAAAAATACCGCTGTGGAAAAACTGGAGGTCGACAGGCTAAACACCAGCAAAGAGGCAGCCGATTTGCGCAAAGCTATCTCAGACCTAGAGAAGGAGAAGGCTAGGCTGAAAAAAGAGGCTGAAGACCTTCAAAATAAGTCTAAAGAGGTATTGTGTCAAAAATGGCATAGCACAGCAGCGTATGTCATTGTTAACTATCTGAACACTAACTCTCTTAAGATCCTCCTAAATGTTTTCTATCCATTCCTCTTCAGTCCACTAATCATTGAATCCCTCTCTTTGATTTGACATCATGATTCCATTTTGATTGTTGTTACAGTGCACTGTGCTTGTGCAGATCATATTCTGGAATGTTTTCTCCTCATCCTCGAATGAGATGCATTTCATGTGTCTTTCTTTTTTTGCATTTCTATTGCAGCTTGGCTCCCACTTTATACAACTGCTGTAGGGTAAAACGACTGTAAAAGTATTTCTAATTGTTAATTTATATACATATACAAAAAAATTTACAAACAGACAAATGAACAGACACCTACATATTTAAATAAATTAAAATATATTTTAATAGATGCATTATTTAATACTTAATCCAATAAATACACAAAAAATACCAATTTAAATTATTGTTATGTAATGAAAGGGTAATAATGTTACTGATCATCATTATCATCAATGTAACTCTCATATACACAACACGTCCATAGGAGTTATTTTTAATGTAAATGTATCTATACTATTGTCGTAAACATACGACGATAGTATCCGTATATTTTTCTATATTCTATATATTTTTGAGGATAAGTTTTTATCCTCATTACAAACAAAGAAGGGCAAATGAAGCTTTTATCAAAAAATCCAATTTTCTTTGAAATTTGCATCAGCGGAGTGCACTGTAAATATTATACCTATTATATAGGTACTATTTAATACAAAAATATAATGTGCTCAATGAGACATATTCTAACTTTGTGCTATTATATTTTCCTATTAGATGGCTGATGCACAACAGAAAAAAATTGAACACGAGAAGATATTGCTCCAGCAGACATTCCTTACTGAAAAGGAGATGCTCTTGAAGAAGGAGAAGCTCATTGAAGATGAGAAAAAGAGGCTGGAAAGCCAGTTTGAGGAGGAGGTCAGAAAGGCCCAGGCTCTCAAAGATGAACAAGAGCGGCAGCGTAAGCAGATGGAGGAAGAGAAGGAGAAACTGAAGGCCACCATGGATGCTGCCCTTCACAAGCAAAAAGAAGCCGAGGAAGAAATGCTGAACAAGCAAAAAGAAATGCAGGAGCTGGAAAGGAAGAGATTGGAACAAGAAAAGATGCTTGCAGAAGAGAATCGAAAATTGCGTGAGAAACTGCAGGAGCTTGAGGACGCACAGAAAGACGGTCAGACTGACCAAATCCCCAAAACAGAGGTCATCCACGTCACCACCGTATCCACAACACAGACCGTCTTAAATGGTCAAAGTGTCGTGGACGGCGTGGGCAAAGGGCCAGATCCTATGGCTTTTGATGGAATCCGAGACAAGGTCCCTGCGAGCAGACTTCATGACCTCGGCCTGTTACCAAAGAAGGACTTTGACAAGCTCAAAAATGGCAAAACCACTGCGCAAGAGCTTAGTGCGAGTGAACCTTTGAGGAAAATTCTTAAGGGAAAGAACTGCATTGCCGGGGTGTTGACACCGTCCAATCAGAAAATGTCGATATATCAAGCATCGCAAGAGAAGAAGATTACTCCTGGCACAGCAATGATCCTTCTTGAAGCCCAGGCAGCCACGGGCTACATCGTAGACCCCATTGAGAACCAGAAGCTCTCCGTCAATGAGGCTGTGAAGGAAGGCCTGATCGGCCCTGAATTACACAACAAAATGCTTTCAGCTGAGAGGGCTGTGACAGGGTACAAAGATCCATACACAGGTGGCAAGATTTCAGTTTTTGAAGCTATGAAGAAAGGTCTGATAGAACATGACCACGCCATCAGAGTCCTCGAGGCTCAGCTTGCAACCGGTGGAATTATTGACCCAATCAACAGTCACCGTGTTCCAGTTGATGTAGCATGCAAACAAGGGCAGTACAATGCCGAAATGACCAAGATCATGGAGAACCCGACTGATGACACAGTGGGATTCTTTGACCCCAGCACTCAAGAACCACTGACATATTCTCGGCTGATGGAGAGGTGCACTACTGATCCTGACACCGGTCTGCTCCTGCTGCCAATCACAGATAAGGCTGCCCAGTGCTCGAGTTTTTACACAGAGGAGGAGACAAAGGATGTGTTCAGCAAAACAACTGTGTCAGTGCCATTTGGAAGATTCAAGGGGAAGACGGTCACCATTTGGGAAATAATCAATTCAGAGTACTTCACAGACGACCAGAAGAAAGACCTTCTCCGTCAGTACAAGACAGGAAAAATTACAATTGAAAAGATCATCAAGATTGTGATAACGGTGGCAGAGGAGAAGGAGAAGAAGAATGAAATTGCCTTTGACGGTCTCAGAGCGCCCGTCCCTGCTGTTGAGCTCCTGGAATCTAAAATCATTGATAAGGATCTTTACAACAAATTGCACAAGGGCAATAAGACTGTCAAGGAAGTGTCTGGAGCGGAACCAGTCCACACAGCACTAAAGGGCACAAACTGCATCGCAGGTGTATTTATTGAGTCATCAAAGGAGACAATGTCCTTCTATCAGGCTATGAAGAACGACATGATGAGAGCAGGCCCTGCCTTGAACATGCTAGAGGCCCAGGCAGGAACAGGTTATGTGGTTGACCCGCTTAACAATAAGAAATACACCGTTGATGAAGCTGTCAAAGCCGGCGTTGTTGGTCCTGAGTTGCATGAAAAGCTCCTGTCTGCAGAGAGAGCTGTCACAGGTTACAAAGACCCCTACAGTGGAAAGACCGTGTCTCTGTTCCAGGCGATGAAAAAAGACCTAATTCCCAAAGAGCAAGGAATCCGGCTGCTTGATGCTCAACTGAGCACAGGTGGAATCATAGATCCTATCAAAAGCCACCATATTCCACATGAGGTGGCCTGCAAAAGAAACTATTTTGATGATGAAATGAAGCAGATGCTAAGCAGTCCCACTGATGAGACCAAGTGTTTCTCAGACCCCAATAAACAAGAAAATGTTACATATGCTGAACTGTTCAAGAGATGCATCACAGACAAAAAGACGGGTCTGCCGTTACTCCCCCTGTCAGACAAGGCAATCAGTGCAAAGGAGGAGCAAAAGTACACAGAGGCCCAAACTAAAGAAGCCATGACTCAGGCAACGATAGAGCTTGATTCTGGACCATTTAAAGGAAAGAAAATGACCATCTGGGAAATCATCAACTCTGAGTACCTAACTGATGCACAAAGACTTGATCTCATAAAGCAATTCCAGTCAGGAAAGGTCACAATTGAAAGGATAATAAAGATTGTCATCACAATTGTAGATGAAAAAGAGGCCAAGAAGCAAGAACAGTCGAGCTTCAAAGGACTCAGAGCCCCAGTGCCAGCTCACGCACTGTACGATTCCAAAATCATTGACAAAGGAACCTTTGAACTCCTGCAGCAAGGCAAAACAACACCCAAACAAGTCAGTGAGAATCCCAACGTCAAGAAATATCTCCAGGGCTCTGACAGCATTGGTGGCATCTATGTCGAGCCCACAAAGGAGAAAATCAGCATTTACCAGGCAATGAAGAAAAAGCTCCTCAGGCACAACACAGGACTATCACTGCTGGAGGCCCAAGCTGCCACAGGATTCATTGTAGATCCAGTCAGGAACCAGTTCCTTTCTGTAGATGAAGCAGTGAAATCAGGTCTTGTCGGCCCTGAGCTTCATGAAAAGCTGCTCTCTGCAGAAAAGGCTGTTACTGGTTATAAAGACCCGTTCACTGGTAGAAAAATCTCACTCTTTGAGGCGATGGAAAAAGATCTCATCTTGAAAGAGCATGCCAGTCCCATGCTGGAGGCACAGATGAGTAGTGGAGGAATAATTGACCCAGTCAACAGCCATCGTGTCCCAATAAATACTGCCTATGAGAAGAAGATTTTCAGTAAACAACTTGCAAATGCTTTTTCGGAACTATCAGATGAAAACAAAGTCTTTTCTGACCCAGAAACAGACGACAGTGTCACCTACAAGCAACTTAAAGACAAATGCCAATGCGACCCAGAGACAGGGATGTACCTCCTTCCTCTCTCAAAGCCTCAGTCTCCAACTGTTGTGGAGAAGACGTATCTCTACACTGAAGAGCAAACACAAAGTGAGCTGGCCAACACCCAAATTGACATTCCAATCGAAGGCCTCGGTGATAAGCCCCTCAACCTGTGGGATGTCATGAATTCAAACCTGTTGCCAGAGAAAGAAAGGCAGAAGCTCATGGATGAATACCGCTCTGGTAAAATCACCAAGGAGCGCATGATCATCATCATCATTGAGATAATGGAGCAGAGAGAGGTATTTGTGAATGAAAGTCCATTGTTATGCAAGACGATAAGGAGGAGGATAACTATTGAGGAATTATACAATGCCCACATCATTGACCTGGAGACGTACAATCTTCTGAAACAGGGCAAGAGGGACATACGTGACATCATGGAGTTGAGCACTGTAAAGCAGTACCTCTACGGCACAGGCTGCGTGGCCGGCGTCAAGACTGATGCCGCCGCGAAGATGAGCATTTACCAAGCGATGAAGAGGGATTTCATAACACCAGAGGTAGCACTCCTCCTCCTCGAAGCCCAGGCTGCCACCGGATTCATCGTCGATCCGGTAAAGAACGAGACTCTCACTGTTGACGAAGCAGTGCGTAAGGGTGTCGTTGGCCCTGAGATCCATGACAAGCTCCTCTCAGCTGAAAGAGCCGTTACGGGTTACAAAGATCCGTACAGTGGAAAAATCATCTCACTGTTCCAAGCAATGAAGAAGGACCTTGTTCCAGAGGATTACGCTCTGAAAATGTTAGAAGCGCAAACCGCCACTGGAGGTATTATTGATCCGGAATTCCAATTCCACCTGCCAGCCGATGTGGCTCTGCAAAGAGGATATATCAACAAGGAAACCAATGAAAGACTAACTGACAGTGTGAAAGGATTCATCGACCCTGTGAATGAGGAGAAACTGTCATATGCCCAGTTACTCAAGAGATGCAAGGTAGACGGTGGTTTGCGACTCCTCTCATTGGGAGATAAGAGGCTGATGTTCAAGGGTCTGAGGAAAGAGATCACAATGGAGGAGCTGATTCGTTCCCAAATTATCGACCAGCAGACCGTCACTGAGCTGAATGAAGGTGTTATATCAGTGGAGGAGGTTAGTAACAGGCTGTCCAGGTATCTGGAGGGAACAGGCTCCATCGCAGGTGTATTTTTGGAGAATGCAAAAGAACGCTTGTCCATTTATCAGGCCATGAAGAAGAACATGATTCGTCCAGGCACTGCATTTGAACTGCTCGAGGCTCAGGCAGCGACGGGTTATGTCATCGATCCAATCAAAAATTTGAAACTGACTGTCCATGAGGCGGTTAAGATGGGAATCGTCGGGCCAGAATTCAAAGACAAGCTCCTGTCAGCTGAGCGTGCAGTGACAGGATACAGAGATCCTTATTCAGGCAAGACAATTTCCCTGTTCCAGGCCATGAAAAAGGGGCTCATCTTAAAGGATCATGGAATCCGTCTCCTGGAGGCCCAGATTGCCACTGGAGGAATTATTGACCCAGAGGAAAGTCACCGTCTGCCTGTCGAAGTAGCCTACAAACGTGGTTTCTTTGACGAAGAAATGAACGAAATTCTAACAGATCCCTCTGATGACACCAAGGGCTTCTTTGATCCCAACACAGAGGAGAACTTGACGTATCTCCAGCTCATGGAGAGATGCATCACTGATCCAGACACGGGCCTGGTTCTCCTACTGCTCAAGGAGAAGAAGAGGGAAAGGAAAACATCCTCAAAGTCCTCTGTTCGAAAACGCAGAGTTGTCATCGTGGACCCGGAGACAGGCAAGGAAATGACGGTGTATGAGGCTTACAGGAAAGGACTCATTGACCACCAAACTTATCTGGAGCTTTCTGAGCAGGAATGTGAGTGGGAGGAGATCACAATGACCTCGTCCGATGGGACTGTCAAGTCCATTCTGATTGACAGGAGGTCCGGGAGACAGTACGACATCGATGATGCACTATCCCGTGGTCTGATTGACCAGAAAGCCCTGGAGACGTACCGATCCGGAAATTTGGCCATCACTGAATTTGCTGATATGCTCTCCGGGGGCGCGGGAGGATTCCGCTCTCGCTCATCTTCGTTTGGTTCAACCACTGGCTCCTCCTCCTCATATCCCATGAGCCCTATTCCCTCCATCAAACCGCCTGCAGTGATATGGAATGATCCAACAGAGGAGACAGTCCCCATTGCGGGAATACTGGACATAGACACCCTGGAGAAGGTATCTGTCACCGAGGCCATGCACAGGAACCTGGTCGACAACATCACTGGCCAAAGGTTGTTGGAGGCTCAAGCATGCACTGGTGGAATCATCGACCCAAACACTGGGGAGAGACTGCTAGTCAGTGATGCTTCAGAGAGAGGACTTGTTGACAAAGTCATGGTGGATCGCATCAGTCTGGCCCAAAAAGCCTTCCATGGATTCGAAGATCCCAGAACTAAAGAGAAGATGTCTGCCTCTCAGGCTCTGAAGAAGGGTTGGCTTTATTATGAGGCGGGGCAGCGTTTTCTTGAGGTCCAGTACCTGACTGGAGGCCTCATCGAGCCCGAGGTTGGCAGAGTGCCGCTAGATGAGTCCATCAAGAAGGGTTCCATCGATGCCCGAACCGCACAGAAGCTGAGAGATGTCAGCGCTTATTCAAAATATCTAACATGCCCCAAAACCAAACTGAAAATCTCCTTCAAAGATGCCATGGATCGAAGCATGGTCGAGGAGGGAACAGGTCTGAGGCTCCTGGAGGCCTCAACACAATCTAGCAAAGGCCTCTACAGTCCCTATAACGTCAGCGGGTCTGGATCTGCATACGGTTCACGTAGTGGATCGCGGACCGGATCCAGATCTGGCTCCCGACGAGGAAGCATCGACGCTGGCTTCACTATGAACATTTCCTCCTCCTCCCACTCATCTTCTTCCACCAGCTACGGCCGCAGATTCTGATCAGCTGCCTCCAAACATGGCAGCGTTGGATAGACCACGTGACTACCAAAAAATAATACCAATGCACAACAGCTACATGAAAGAAATTTTAATTTATTTATTCTTGCAAGTGGTCGCACCAATAGAATTTTGCCTTTTTTTTCATACGTAAACTGCAGTATGTCAGCATCATTATGTACAGCAAATTTATCCGAGCATTACTAGACGAGGCCATCTTCCATTTTCTCACTGACGACAAAATCCATTTGGCTTCTTTCTCTCAAAGCAAATCTTAACAATTTTGCTGTTTTTCCAAGTAATGTTTTAGCTATACAACTCGTAGAACTTGAATACATATAGCTTCTAAAACTAATATATACTGTATGTCTGTTGAAGATAAATTTTTCCAGTATTTTTCTCTTTTTTTGCCATTCAAGAATATGTCGCTCTATTTAGAACCTACAGTACATCAGTTCTGACGGTGCTGCACAGTAAAATATGCCAACATACAGTAGTTTTGATGTTATTAATAGACTGTTAACTTCATAGGTGCCTTCTAAATGATGTCAGAGTATTACAGAGATTTATGTATCTTGTTGCTTTGGTAGGTAAATTATTTACCCAGTTGGTTACAGCACAAACTTCACCAACATATTCTATATAGATGCGATATTGATAAAGTGCCATTACAAAACAATATTTAGCGTGTAGGGGATCTTGTTGAAACATTATGCTCGTATTCATTTATTTTCAGTGGACTTTTCTTCCTTTGAGTTCATTTAGCATTTTTTGCATCCACTCCAAATTTCAATTTCTCATATTCACCCTCCACCAAGTGTTCCTGCTAATTCCCAAGATGGTGTCAGACTTGATCCTGCTCTGGCATACAGACCTGCTCCTCTTATTTTGGTTCTTGTAAGTCAAACTGTTTTTGCTTTTTTGTTTTTTTGGCTATACATACTTTTGTTGTGGATTCTTTAAATCAGATCTCATGTCATAGCCATGCTACACATTATTTCCACATGTTGCTTGTTGATGGGGTCTTGCCACAGGACTATATGAATTTGTACAAAATTCCAAAAGATGCTGAGTGACGGTTAATTGTTGTCTTTCTAACAGCTGCCTCCATCATTCAGAATCCAAGATATGAGCATGAATAATCAGTTGGCCAGAGAATACGAGCCACTGGACTTAGATGGCTTTGTGAATCTGCATTGTTTTCATCCAGAAGTCCAGGTAAGTGCACCCATCTCTGCACTGTTTTTGTCACTTTATTTACAGTTTAATTTAGATAAATTTTTGTTTATTCTGTCTTCATTTATTTTCCCTTCTGTCCGTCTTCCTGCACGTGTTGGTTTACATGATCCATTTATTTTTTGTTGTTTGTTTCTAGATGTGCCACTGAGTTTGTCCTTTCCTCCATTGTCCATCTCATTTGGGGAGATCTGAGGCTGTGACACCATCTTGGGATTGCTTTCTAGGAACACTCCTTATCCGTTGCTTTTTTGTTTTGTTTTGTTTTGCATTACTTGAATTTTCATATGGAATGAGTGCAGTCTTTTCTTTTGGAGGCAGACACATGTTATGCGCACGCATTTGTTCACTTTTTCCATGAAGAGCAACTGTAACAGTGATACAGCAGATCTTCATTTGCTTTGTCTTAAGTCCACTGAGCAGTCATTTGTCCAAAAATTAACCCCAAATACAATAATGAGATCAAATCTGGATAATACAACTATTTTAAGCTCCATATTGCATGACTGTATGTGATAAACACTGTCCATTAATTTCAGTAGATATCCAGCTTAATGTTTTCTTTGCAAGCTGAAAACCTGCTTGAAGCTTTATGTTGCCTGTAGAATTTATTTTTTGATGGAAACCATTTGTTTTGCATCTGTAAATCCTTGTTTTTCATATTTCATCATGTTTTTGATATATTACAGAATTCCCTTGCATGTATTACACACTTTACGATATGAAAATTGGGAAAATGCTGATGTAAAATAAAGCCTATTGCAGATGTAGTTGCTCTAATAAGCTTATTTCTTTGGCATTACATATCTGGTAGAAATATAAATGCCAGCTTTTAATCAATGTACTTTCCTTTGAATGGAATGGTGAGTGGATTATGTTGTTGTGTCAAGAATAATACTATACTGTAAATAAATCTGCTCTGAAGAGAGCATGTATAAACATCCTACGCACATGTGATTTACATTAGTATTTGCTGTGTTTTTGATCGTCATTGTGATACATGCGACATGTCTCACAATGGTCAGAATAGATATTTTATGGTGTGATTTGGTGGTAGATTAGATCGGAAAATTTTTCATCATACATTGTCATACAAAAGAGCCTGCTTAGAGTATAGTTTTTCACCACTCGAGGGCGGTATTACATTATACTACCCTTTACGAAAGGACCGATATGGGGTCTGGAATCAAATCCACTTTATCTGCTCAGCCAAAAATCACACATTGAGATCCAAAAGCTTTTCGGGCTCTCAATAGTAAACTCATTCAAAAATTCTAAGACGTGAATGTGAGACTTACCATAACAAAGGAGGGAAATCTAAACTTGGGAGAGGCCTGCCAGAGAGATTCCCTCTCCTCCAAGGGCCAGGTGGTCAGTAAGGAACCAACTGAGGGAGAGAATTAATCACAGAGAAAAACTGTGAGAAAAGAGGTGAGAAGAAGCAGCTGGTGAGCCGCGTCCTCTGGTTTCTCTGACAGCCAGTGCAACACGTTATAACACTAGTCGTGAAATTAAGCAGTAAAATTATGTGGTATTTCACCTACCTCAGTGCTACAGATAACATCAGATGGTAAATGCTGCCAGCCCATCAATATCTGGAGTAGTTAGTTACCTCTATGGAGATATCAGGCAATGGCACAACAAATTCAAGGACTTTCGCAACGTGGATGTTACAAACTATGTGTCGGTGAAGTTACACTCACTCCGTTTACAGGTCGTTATACAGTATGTACATATGCTTTGTCAACATTAGCCACCAGCTTTGATAGAGGAGGCCGTCGTCACAAGCAACGGGGCCTTCACCTCCCAGAATTCCTCGCTCAGCTCCCTTGGTTACTCGGACCTCTCCCTTTCCCTCCCCGCTCTCCATCAAGTCCCACAGTCTGAGGTCGGAGAGGTGAGAATACTGCAGAATTACAGGTGGTGGACACAGTTCAGTCCTGTCTGAAATAGCCTCAATGAGCAACGTGGACTCAGACCGTGAATGTGAAGGCGCGGCAACAACCACAAGAGATGGTGCATGATCTATTGACCTGTTTGTTGCAGAGAGACCGTTGTGCTTCATTCCGACCATTGACACCTACATCTCAAGGCCCAAGATACGGGTATGATTCAGAGAACAACTGATGCCAAATCTAGATGATATATGCTACACATTAGGTATACATTCGCAGAAGCTGCACAGAGCCAGAAATATTGCTAAGACACCATTTTTAGTGAATTCTGTCTTTTGACCAAAACTTCTAGTTCTTTCACTGAATTCCAAACCATTAAAAATAGTGCAAAGTCTTAAAACGGTACGCGTTTTGTGAATGACCAATGTTCCAGACAAACAGGAAGCTCATCACATTGTCATTTTGTTCCATTTATTGATTCTGTTCACCTTGATTGATGGGTTGATAGATAAATTATTATTATCCTTATCGATCCCCAAGGTGAAATTCAACTGTCTGGCTCAAATAAAATGAAAAACATAGAAACAGCATACATACTAGTTAATCCGTCTTTACTATTAATCCTCAACAAACCAAATCATTTTAATGTAATTTTTCTTATATCAACACCTCTACAACATGCTGTACGTAATTGACCAATGCGACTACAACCCTGAACGTGCTGGTGCACAATGTTGCTGCGAAAGTGATACGAGCAAAATATATGAAATCACTGTTTCACGCTTCTGTTTCAGGAGGGACATAGACGACTTGAGCCAATGGCAGTGCGAGTTCAGGGGTCAAATCCGAGCACTGAGGGAGTGGCTGACGAGCATGGAGATGAGACTCCCTGCTGTGGACCCCACGGTTAGTTGATGTGCCTGCCTGCCTGCCTGCCACCGTCCCTCCAAGTGTGTATCGCTCCACATCCCACACCCTCCCTCTTTGGTCACAGCCCTTAATTTACATAAGTTGTGTTTAATCAGGTGCTCTCTATTGGTGGATAGGATGATAGAATCGCTCAGATGTACTGCATCTGTGCCACTTTCTTTTTTTTCTTTTTCTTTTTTTGTATTTTTCCTTTGCCCAATCCTCATGCACAGGCTGCGTTTTACAACATTTTCACACCCCATTACTCCGACGCAATATGTTTCCTATTAAATTCTATTAGCGCTACAGTACCGTTTTCTCAAAATCGATCAATACAGTTGTCCTTTCAGCCTGCTTTTAACAGTAATAAAGAAAAATGGGCTACGGGTGACAAGGTCCAATTAATCTGTGGATGGGACAGCTCTCTAGACAGCGAGGGTGCATAAATCCTATCAAAGTAATGGGGAAATGAACCTTTGAGCCACAGGGGCCACCATACCAACACTGCGCTGACTGTGCGGCCTGGCAGAAAAGAGGAATAGTGGAGGTTTTCAGAGACAGACAGACGGATACCGAGGTGGTCCTCCTCCACTCCTGCAGGGAGACTTCTTTAGACCTAAGGGGGGGCGGAGAGGCTGCAGAATCGGGCTCCATTGTGCCCGGCCTGCACAGCGGCGCTGGAGAACTGCTTGGCACTGGAGGCCCCGCGCACACATGAGCGCACACAGTGAAAAGACGTTAGAATCAGATGAGTGGAAAAAACAGATCATGGGGGGTGGAGGGGCTGTGGGCGGGGGTGTAGGAAAAGCTAAATCTTTTACCGAAAGAATGCTTACATCAGATTGTGAAGGCATTCACTCAGCACAACTGTGGGTTTAGTCACACAAGCATTTGCACAAATATTGAAACAAATAATGCAAACACACAAGGGCCATCTGGGCTGAGTTAAAATCTCTTAGGGCTAAATTTGTTGATGAAGCAGAATTCAGAAAATATTTCAGTTTGATAAATACATTCTAAATGAGAATTAACGTCAAAATAGCACAAGATGAAAATGCTGACTTGGCAGTATTTCCTATGATGAGCTTGGAGTTCTTGATAAATGAAAAATCAACAGGTTAAACAAACTAGGTGAATATACTCAGAGCTAATTCTTGTAATGTTTTGGATGACAAAAACTATATAAGAATATTGTGGACGTTTTCATCGCACCTTGTCTGTGGGTTTTGTGTTCTGTTCTGTTTTTTTCTGTGATGATCAGAATTTCAGTGTCTTCTGGGACGATGACATGCATTATAGTGCAAGCCGCGGCCTCATTTGAGTTGTGGATGTTTCTCAAATGTGAAAACCTGAAATCCAGGTGGAACTAACTAACAAGAAAAAAAAAACACTTCTAGGTTTGTGCAGCAAGATCATAAAATCACACATACTTTGAATATCTTCAGCAAAGGCTGACTGAGCCTTGTGCAATGGGCTGGAAATTAATTGCACAAAAGCTGCTGATGCTTTTATTGTTACGGATTGATTTGTGGTTGATTCTCTTGTGAAAGTAAATGTGCCTTTGTTCTGATTGAGTGTTGCTGATATTAACTGATGATGAGGTGCTTGTGTGTTCTTATTGGAGAAAATGCATTATCAGAGAATATCTGCGCCATAACACCATGGCAGGAGTGCACCCAAAACATTGACACTTTTGCCTCCTCGTCGATTACTTTGCTTTATTTTGTGTTGAAGCGCCCCTGCCTCTTACGGTAAAGGTGTGTAAAGTGTGGAGGCATTCCTGACCACGTAGTGGGAGCTGTAGTCTGACGCTCTGTGAGCGTGTTTGAATCATGGGGTTCTCTTTTTATCTCTGCCGTGTCTTTATCGTACTGCATCCGACCTCGGAGCTTTGTCATGCTAATACTGTCAGTCTGCTGCACTGCTGCTTCCAGTCTGGGCCTCGGGGACTCGTTAGTTAGCAGCCTGAATGAGGACTTCCCTCAGCAACACTCCCCTCTGACTGTCCCTCCACTCCCCTCAGCCCCCTGCACTCGGGACCCCAATCGTCCAACCCCCTATGCAACCCCACCACCGAAAAAAAAACAAAAAAAAAAACAGGAGAGAGACAGATACCTGCTTGTTCATACAAGGAAGCACAAGCCCTCCATAAGATGCATTTCCCCTAACCATGCAGAAACTTATTTTGAGAAAAAGTTGGGAAAAAAGCCTGTTTTCATCATTTCAAACTGGGTTGGGGCTTCCAGCTACACGTAAGCAACTTGGCTAGTCAGGCACAGAATAAGAAAAGCCACACCAATAATAGACATATTAGACTCTTCGGCCACTGCACTGTCTATATTTCAAATTTCAGACAGATGGTTTTGGATATAAATGTCATGTATAAATATATCATTTACATCTAACAAGGATTTGAGTTACTGACATTACATGTGCAATTTGTAAATAATTCAGTATACATTGCAAAATCGTCCTCCTGAAATATTCATTATTATTGGAGGGCAGACATGGAAAACACTTAGTTTCCCATAAATCATTGTCCCCACTAGGTTTTGACACTAAAATGTTCCCAAAGTCCTTAGTCCCTTCAAACACTCAGGTTAGGGTCAGACATCTTCCTCAACCCCCTCTCTGATGAGGCCCCGTGTGTCTTGAGGGTCTTTGGTTTCCCGGGTTTGCAGCAAACTCTGCATCCCAAGTGAGGCCCGAACACACAGCTCACAAACAGGCCTGACCCAGCGGAGGAAGAGGGGCGAGGGATCACGACCCATTATCCTCCTCCTCTCTCCGTCTGACAGCCAGCAAACAGCATCTCTGATCTCTGACGCCATTATAACCTCTGGCAAAGGGGGCTAGATTTCACTGAGACACAGACAAGACACATGAATAATAAATTATGCTGATTAAATGGCGGTGAAATTGGAGTTCCACCATATATTCAAAATCGCTGTTCCCTAACCTAACCTTATGGATTTGACGTTGTCTTTTCTGGAGATGGAATCGATTGTATCTGATGTTTTTTTCCAGCAGTTGTTAAGATAAAATAAAAATGAAAATAATTTCACTCCCTTTAGTTTTTTCTGCCTTTCTTTATATTTCACATCTATCTATGAATCTATCCTTGTTGATTAGGTAGCAGGGTACTGCTGAATAAGGTCCCCAGGATTTGAACTCCCAACCTTCAGGTTTCCACGGCTGCTGTACCGCCTTATCTTTGCTGCTTTGTCTTTGTTTTGCTCAATATTCTAATTCTACCAACACCCGTCTTTGCATTTTCCACAATGACGTGGACGTACTCCTCTACTCTTGGATAGCCAAAGCCACCACTCATCCATAGGGGTGATTTCTGGGATGCAGGCTGCCCGGCAGGGTGGAGGCAGGCTAGTGGAGACGTCCATCCGTCTTTCATCCGAACCCAACACTTTTTTTGGAAGCAACCTCTCTCGGTGATAAATGACAGGGTGCACCATGAATGGTGCTTCTGCTGTGACCCTCAAATGGGACCCCCTTTTTTTCTACTTCTCGTGAAGAGGGCTAATTACCATGTTCTGTGGAGGAGCTATTGAGGTCTTATTTAATTTGAAGGCAGCAGAGAGGCTGAGATTGTGAGGGAGGGGAAAACATGCCTGGAAGATTAATCTTTCTCTCTGCACTCCCCTGGCACACTGGACTCCTGATCAGGTTTAGATTCCTATTGGCACGGATTTTTGCAACCTCCCTTTGTCCCGACTCCCAGCCCATGTCCAGTCCATTACCACAAACATTATAGGCACCGTAATGAGGCCTGCTCAGATAATGAAGATAATAAAACCAAATCTCACTGGGCGGACCAGCATATTGCATCAATGCACTTTGCAGACACACACACGATGTGCCCATTGCTCTCCTGTTCTCATCTTTTCGAGATTTGCGGCGCTAATCTTTTCACCTGCTGTGAAATAGAGAGGAGTTCCTTTGACCAAATCGTTTAATTAGAAGGGGTTGGAGAGAGGGTTGGAGGACGCTGAATACAGGGATCAGGTGTCATAGTTTTACCACAATGCTTCTCTGGCAAAGCGGGATGTGATCATTGCCAGGTTTTTACAGGGAGGAAAAAAAGTAAGGATAAAAAGCCCTTGAAGTGACCTAAATGAACACCTTTGTAGGATTCTTGGCCTTATTTTTCGGGATCGTCTTTATCCTCTTTAAATGGACGTGTCCCTGCATTTGTAATAACATTCGTATCTGGAACTCGACTTAATTTATGATGTGTATAATATGTAGGGTAGGCAGATGTGCAGATCCTTGGCGTTGCACTGGAGGATCTGGGGCAACTTGAACCATGGAAACAGTTGAATATCATGTTATATGAACATTCTCTTTCTCTTTGATTTTTTTTCCCAACTCATATGCATTTTCCACCAGACATTAACTGGGCACATTTCAGATCAGACACTGATTCAAACACTTCGGCTAACTGTCCATTTGCACCACCTGAGGTTTTCATTTATATGGCTTGAATAAACAATCTTTGTTTGCAACTGAATAACTATTTAGGGTAGTTGTCAGCCATCTTTTGTCACCTCGGGAATTTCACAAATCCTACTGCTTTTCTCTCGATGATAAAACCTGGAATAATGCAATATGATTTCTATTGAGCGAAAGAACGGAAAGCAGTTGTCATTTCAATTTATACCATTTTCCTCGACTATGTGGGTGTCTCGTTACTGTCATTCATGAGAGGCTTTCTGGAGACAGGTGAAATGGACACTGCTGACATGGCGCAGTCTCAGCGACTGCAACCAAACGCTAATACCTCAGCCATTAATTTGTTTCACCGACATTCTATCTCTCATGTAGAGGAACAGGACAGTGTATGAATTTACACCAGAAATGTAAAACATACTGACATGGGATATAAATTTCCAATCTGAGTGTGTACAATTGCCAATAGTTGTACAAATACCATATCATTTGGTGCCTGAAGATATTTCTGAAACAGATTGTATAACCCACACATGCGTATACCTCACCTGGTTTCGTTAAAGCACAGAGTTTCAGACTGATGTAAAGAAAAAAGGTGAAAGCATCGTCAGCTGTCTTATGCTGGACACCACAAGTATTATACACATCAATACAAACAACCAATGCTTGGTTTAGTGGGGGGAAAACATTGTGATTTAGGGATAATGGCCATTATGACTCCACCATAGGGTTGCTTCCTTTGCAGAGAAAAGACTGTTTATTATCTGACCGTAACCTCTGTTCTGTGTTTCTTACTGGGCTCTTTGTTTAGGGGCTGAAGTCGCAGTGGCTGAGAGTGAGTTGAAAAGGAATCGGAGATGTTTTACAGTAATTAGTCACCTTTGTTGCTGCTGGGAAGACTACAGCACTGAGTCAGAATGGGTGAAGGGGGGCTACCCGAGGGGGTTGGGGTGGGTTCGTAGTAGGGTGGGTGT